>ML817299.1:30292-85187 GCA_009831015.1 Picea engelmannii
TGAATATGAAGATGAGAAATTTGCCAGGTCCAAGAAGGTTCAGAGTCCAGCATATACAGCAGTGGTGGAGTTGTTGAGATCAGTCTCCAAGTGGGAGATTGTTGGTTGTGGAGCCTGATTATCTTCCTGATTCAGAGGTCCTTTATTTCAGTCATGTTTATACCCCATGAAGTATTTACACCCCAGAAGTATGTATACTCTTCCACGCAGGGGAGTGCAGAGGGGGGTTACCCCCTCCGCGGGGTCCGGGGGGCCTATCCCCCTAGCTGGGGGGTCTGGGGGCAAGTGGGCCCCCAGTGGGGGTTCGGGGGTGAAGCCCCCGAAGCAAAAATTTCCTTGTAAAAGTATATTGTAATTTCATTGTAAATATGGACCGTTCATTATAAGGTCACAGATCTAACGATAGAGATTATGTTAGGGTTTTTTGCCCTAGAAGGTAACCCTCTTTTATGAGGGAAATGTATTGCGGTTATGGATGGTGGTGAATATTGTATTCTGAGAGAGGAGACTGTGAGAGAAAGAAGAGGAAGTTACAGCGGGTTTTGTTGTAGGTTGTATCCCTTCATTTGTTGGATAATAATAAAGGAAGGACCTGGCAATTTCTCTAGTGGACGTAGCCCACACTGGGTGAACCACGTAAATCTGTGTCTCTCTTGTATTGTGTATCTTCTATGTTTTATTTCCACAATTGTTTTATTTTTATTGCTCCACGGTCCTGTTTTTCTAACAAATAAAATTGGACCTAGCGAAAACTTATGACAAAATGAGCTAGCACTATAAGGTCAAGACCCTGGAAACCTTTGGTTTCACCCAGCACTATATCAAATGGATTTTCAACCTAGTATCCACAACAAGATTCTTGCTACTAGTAAATGGAGCCCTTGCCAAACCTTACTAGCCCATGAGAGGCATCAGGCACGGAGACCCGTTGTCCCCCTTCATTTTCATCTTAATGATGGAAGGACTCAGTCGAAGCATAAAAAGAGCAACCACAACATGGGAAATAAAAGGTATCAAACCCTATGAGAATTGCCCAACTTATACACATCAACAGTTCGTGGATGATACCTTACTACATGGCATGCCCACGGTAAAGGAAGTGAAAGCCTACAAATGAATCTTAGACAAGTTTGGGGAAGCCTCGGGGGAAGAGATAAACCAGTCCAAATCTATGATCTTCTTCTTCAATACCAACCCTGTTATCCAAAGGAATTTGGCCAACATCTTGGGCTTTGAACGCAAAACCCTCCTAACCAAGTACTTGGGCATCCCCTTGATAGACAAAGCCTACGGGCTTTCAACTTGGGAGGGAATAGTCAACAAGCTACAAGACCAGGTAAAAAATTGGATGTATAGATCCCTCAACCTAGCCAGAAGACTTATCCTAACCAAGTTAGTTTTGCAAGCTATCCCAACCTTTATGATGTCATTTTTCCCAGCCCCCAAGGGGATTCTACAAAAAATAAGAACCATCCAAAGGGAATTCCTATGGTGAGGAGCGGAAACAAGGAAAAAATGGGAACTGGTGGCTTGGGAGAAGGTATGTAAGCCAAGAAGCAAAGGAGGTATGGTACTACACGAACCACAAGTGACCAACAATGCCTATGGGGCGAAACTCTGGTGGAAATGGGTCAAAGAAATGACCATGCCATGGGTCAACCTATGGAAGGCAAAGTATGCCTTGAACATTAGCGATCAAGATAAAATCCACTTTAGAGGCACCAGGGAAGGTTCTGCCATCTAGAACTTAGCCTGGTGCAACAAGACCTGGATCCAGACACACAACTTTTAGGAAATAAGGAATGGAAGAACCACCCGATTTTGGGAAGATGCCTGGGAACAGGAACCCAAAATGGAAAAAATGGGCCAGGAGGAACTCCAACAGGAGACAATGACACAAGTCAAAACCCGATTCTACCATTATTGGAAACAAGAAACACACTGCAACAAATGGAGAATCTGGAACACTCTCACTCCACAGACAAGAGACCATATCGCATCAGCACTAAAAGAGGTGGAGGAGGAATTGGGGAGACAAAAAATTATAGTCATGGATGGAAGTGACCAGCTGAGATGGGGGCACAAAGAAGGTGGGGAATTCAACCTTAAATAAGTACAATACTACATAGCAAACTAGGACCAAGAAGACACGACTCAACAATGGGACAAGCTCTGGAACAACCCCCATTGGCCAAAAATAAAAATCTTCTATTGGCTAATACTACACAACTGAATCCTAACTTGGGAAAACCTAAAGAAGAGAGGTTTCATAGGCCCCTCAAGATGTCACCTATGTGAAGAAAAGGAGGAAACAACGAACCATCTCCTAGATGAATGTCCCTACACAATACAAGTATGGGACTGGGATGCAGGCATCTTCCGATAGTCTAATAGGGTCAAAGGTAATATTGCCGCAACTATAACCACTTGGAAGGAAAAATACAGTGAAAATGAAGAGGTGAACCTCTATTGGACCCTCATCCCCAGCATGATCATTTGGGCAATATGGAAGGAACGAAATAGGAACATCTTCAAGAACTAAATATGGACGGATGGAAAGATCAAGGAAACAATAATAGCTATGAAAAGAGAAACGGTACAGAGCTGAAACTGCCAATTAGGAGGAGTGCAACTCACAAACTAGGATCTAAGAATTCTAGAGGCATTTCAACTGAAATGAGGACACAACCCCAAGCAGGTGATATGGTTGCTACAACTACAAGTAGGTGAGCACAACTGGAAACTGCCACCAGAGGGCTCCCTCAAGCTAAATTTTGATGGGGCGTCGAAGGGTAACCCAGGACGGACAGGTACGGGGGGAGTAATCAGGGACACTCAAAGAAAAAAATATTCGACTGTACACTAGGAGTCTTGGGAACTCAACCAACAACGCTACGAAATTTGGAGGCTTGGAGGTCGGCCTTGAGATATTACGCAGGGAAGGGATGACCAACGTAGTAGTGGAAGGAGATTCCATGTTGGTCATCAACACAGTAAGGAAACTCCAAAACAACACCAAAGTGGGAAAAATTCAGAGGCACTGGCGCTTGGCGTATTCCCTACAAAAAATTCAAGAACATTTGCAGACGGGGATCACAGTTGAGTTGCATTGGGTCCGAAGGACAACAATCGACTAGCGGATAGAATAACTAATGAAGGGTTCAACAAGGAAGGATCAGAGCTGGATTCCACATGGAATAACATCCCGAAAGGCCGGTTTTGGATAGACTATTCCCAAATAACGACAAAGGACTATGATGAAAGTTGAAGTACGGGTGACCACATAGAGGCTAGAGGCACAGAATTAATTGAAGGTCAAGTTGGATCCAGGAAGAATCCGATAGGCCACATTTTAAACACGAGTTACAATGTAGATCATAGTCACACCACAAGAGGAGGTACGACACCATGGTCTTGTCAATAGAATGAAGTACAGGGGTTGGCCATGGGAGAGCAGAAAGGGTAATCCATAGCCAGAAAAGGATGAAGATCAAAAGGGTAGCTTGAGGGCAGGAATGGGTACACCTCATACACGCACAGGTTTCGAGGGAGAAAATGATTGGCATACAATGTACAAGACAAAGGATTGGCATCGGTATGATGACAGGAATCCCAAGCACACACACTCTGAAACAGAGAAAAAGGACTGAAAGGTGCGCCTTTACGGGAGATCCATGATCACTAGGACAAGATCACCTCTGGGGAAACCCCATAAAAGAAGAAGCATTAAGGATAGCTATAGACCAACGAGTAGTAATTATAGAGACTAGGAAGGGGTGAATAGAGGTGGAGGATGAAGTCACGACAGAAGACACTACATTCAAACAGAGATGGTGAGAATGAAGCATACATAGAGTAAGAGGGGGCCCCAGGGGGAGGAACTCCCAACAAGCGCCTGAAAGATCACTAGGATGGAACATGTGGCTAGAGAGGCCAAAGGCACCTTTCTTGAGAAGGTCGATACAAAAGGAAAGACGGTCATTGACAGATGGGAGTGAGAAGTCAAAACCAAGCGCCAGGCAAAGCCTGGGCAAAACTCATCAAAGAAGTCGATGGGGTAAGGGACCCAGGGGCCACACAGCCCAGGAAAACCCTCTACCACAAAATGGTGGAGGAAGCTTAGTGCAAACAAATATTGATAAGTAAGATGAGATATGACAAGAACGAGACCAGTAGGGGGGGGAAATGAGGCCACAAGAAGGAACACATATAAATTCTGAGCTGCCTCAACAACTTGGAGGCTATCACAAGACGAATAGAAGAGGACCAGAGGAACCAAAGAGAAAAATTGGAAAGACTGGCAGGACAATTCCAACTCTACCTTCGCTATGTCCACCACATGGACATTACTCCAGAAGATTGATGCGACACACTAGCCTGCATCAGAAAGACGCGCACGGTGGAACAGAAAAAGGAGAATGCAGAAAGGAAGGAAGGAGAGGAAAGCCATCCAATCCTCTTGGACTAACGTAGCCTCAACCCAAGGTATTTTTGTCTATCAGTGTATGAGAAACCCATGTTATATGCTCTTGGATTTATGTTATTTCTTATGGTATAGGTTTTTCAAACGAATTTTCAGAGACTGGGTTGGTTTCCTCGGGTGGCGACCCAGGCCTCCCTCTGTCTATGTAGACAACGCAACTTCGGGGCCCCTGACCTGGTTTCCTTTCTGGAAGATCAGGGGATGACCCTGCGTCCCTTTTTATACTATATTTTTCCCGATAATATAGAATATCAACTCACTTACAAAAAAAAAAGGGTCTAATTAAATAATAAATAAATAGGTGGGACCCCTTATGACTCTCATTTTCAATTTATTTTAAATAACAATATATATAAATAAGGGTCTAATTAAATAATAACTAAATAGGTGGGACCCCTTGTGACTCCCAAAATAAAATGGTGAATTTTTTTTATAGCCTTGACAAGAGAAAAATCATGTTTCTCAATATAAGAGTATTTGATTTCATCATCTGATAAAATCTTGCTCATGTAAGCTGCAAGTTTTTCATTGTTTTAGTCATCACTTTGTAAGAGGATAGCAAAAATTGATTCCTCGATGGAATTGGTATATATGATAAAGTCTTTCTCAAAATTTGGTTTCGCCAGAACAAGTGCGGAACTTATTGTTTTCTTGATCCTAAGGAAAGCATTATCGGCATCACCTGTCCAAGAAAAAGAACGTTCTTGTTTCAGAAGATTATGGATTGGTCTAACCATGAGAGAAAAATCAGGAATGAATCTATGAACAAAATTAATAATGCCCATGAAAGCTTGAACTTCTTTCTTGGAGGTGGGGGCGGGAAGGTTTAGAATGGTGGTAATCCTCTCAGTATCTATGTGTATCCATGAATCAAAAACAATATGACCGAGGATTTTTCCCTTTGTGACACTGAAAATAGATTTGGAAGGATTTAAAGAAATCCCAAATTTTTTGCAGCGCATGAGAACTTTTCTAAGATGATGAAAATGATCCAACCGGTTTTTAGATAAACTTGGATAATCTTAACGACTAGATCATCAAAAGAAATCTTTATAGCTATTTGAAAGGTGGTGTCTGCATTAGATAAGCCAAAAGGCATGTGTTCATAAGAAAATGTGCCCCAACATGTGGTAATTGTGGTTTTATATCTACCAGTCCTTCTTACCTTGATTTGATTATACCCAGAAAAATTGTCAAGTAAGGACGTCATTTGAGACCTTGCAACCTGTTTTAAAAACATTTCCATATTAGGAAGCAGAAAAATGGTCTTTGATACTTTCTATGTTCAATGCGTGGAAATCGACACATAATCTGATCTGGAAAATAGTTTTTCGAACAGAGACCAGATTCGAAACCCACTCGAAATACTTAACTAGAAAGATTAGATTAGCTTTCAATCATTTTTCTAATTCCTTTCTATTGGTGGCTTCCTGTGCAAGGTAAATAAGTCTTTGTTTTCTCCTAACTGGTTTTATTCCTTCCTTGATAGGAATGGCATGTTGTATGAGGGTAGAATCAAAACCACGAAGATCCCAGTATGACCAAGCAAAAACATCTTGAAATTCATGGAGTAATTCTATGAATTTTTCTTTCTCTTCATCAGAACATAGGGCACCTAATTTAATGATATTTGGAGATTCGGATGTCCCAATATTCAAGGAAATTGTATCACCAAATTTCCTTTTTGAATCCTCTTCCGTATGTGTTTCTTTTTTGCCTACATCACTTGACGAAAATGAACTTTCGAGAGGAGTCAAGCCTTTAGGAAATTTTTCATCTTCAATAGATATGATTTCTTTGGGCTTAAACGATTCATTTTGTATGAAAGCTCAAATTCCTTCATCACTCGAGAAAACCAGCCATGATTCTGCGTTATCAGAGATGTGAGGATGATATAGAGATTGAAACATACAATCAGGGCTTTGAGGTAAAAGTTGTTGGGTAGGGGATGTTGCAAAAACAACTAACCTAACAGCCATTGAATCAAGTTCCATCTTAACATGAGTGATGCTAAACGATAATAGATTTGAAATGAGCATCCAAACAGCTTGAGTATAACGTTTAAGTAATTTATTGCTTGGTGAATAAATCTTACGTACAAGATTCACAACAAGTTCAAAATCACCAAAAACTATAAGGTGTCTACAACGAAGTTTATACGCATTTTTGATGCCTAACAATAAAGCATAAAACTCGGTGACATTGTTTGTGCAAGAAAATTCCAACCTATAAGAAATATTGTGGATTTTACCTATAGGAAAATATAGAATGATGTTGGCTCCATTACCTTCATTTGAACATGAGCCATCAAAATGCATGTGCCATATATCATCATCTAAATCAACTGGTTCAAGCATAGTGTCACCCTCATCAGCAAAGATAGAGTAAACTCCCAAATATTCTTTGAGATAGTTTACATTAGGTTAGGGAACACTCTCTATATACGGTGAAATGCTTCCTTCCCTAAGGACTATAATGTTCCTTCCATTCCGAGGGACAGACAAATGTGTTCCATGAAGTGCAAGGTATCCACCAGTTAAGGCTTGCCAATCTCTTCCCAAAATAATTGAGTAGTTACTCACTAGCATATCAATTACTTGGATGTTGATGGTTGCTCTTATCTTGGGGTGTGCACACAAAAAAAAGGTTAGATCCTTGATTTCAACTATAGTTGATTGTTGCAAACTATTATAAAAGAGCATGTTTCTAGAATTTTCATTAGTGCAAGATAAGCAAATCTCTTCCATGATAATTTTATACATCACACTTGGACTAGACCCGCCATAAATTAGGCAACAATGAGTTATTTTATCAATGATTTTTACTGAAATATAGAGAGGGTATTTTTTTACAGGGTTCCTAAAATTATTTACACCTATCTTATTTATAGTTGAATCCTCTTCCTTTGACTCTTCAAACAGATTGGCTATGGTAGAAATTTTACCTAACATAAAGTTTTTGAGATGCTTTTGTTGTTCCGGGACGACAACCATGTCCAAAAGAGTAGTGTCGGCTTTGAAATTAGCCAATTGATTAAGGATATTATACTTAGAAGATGGAATAGGAGAAGACACTCATTGATTATCTGAAGTTATGACAGCTTGTGTATCATCACTTTGAGAAGATGAGCTTGGGGTGGAAGAAGTGCGGAGAAGTTCATATTTTCACTTGGCAATGTAATATTTATTCTTGGTATTGATTACCATAACCTCTTCTAGTTCAACCCAATCTAAAATAGTGATTGTGGTATCGGGCCTTTTGCCAAATATCTTATCTCTAGCATTTTTCTTAACTTCGCAAGTACTTTCTTCATGATTTCTTCATAGAAGTTACACCAAATGTGAGCCATTATGGCCTTTGGCTGAAAAGTGTTTTCATTAGTATTCCTCAGAGGTGCTAAGGAAGAATAAGATGCCCCAGGGGTAGGGGAAGATGAATTTCCTTTTCGTATGTAGGCTATCATCCTATTATACATATCTTGAATGAATTGTAGGAGGGAAGACATGTTTGTTTGCTTGACCAAGTCTCCCTTAGGGAGACCTGTTCTTTCGATTTGCTCTTAATATTCTAGGCAAGTCTGAAGGGTGGAGTTGAGGTTGTCAATATCATTTTGTTCGAGTATATGATGATAAGAAGAAGGTAATGGATTATAATAATGCATGAAAGCAGCCTGATTTTGAGGACGAATTAGTTCAGTGATTTGATTATATATTTTGGTGAAGCGAAGGTTAAAATATTTAATGGTTTCACCATCCTTATAGGCAATATTGTTGTATTCCCTTAACTGCTCAATTGGACTCTTGGGTTGTCCATAATTGGACTTGAAGCAATAAACCAATTCTTTCCAAGTGGAAAGGATTTTGGGAGGGAGGTCAAATAAATTTGGTACATCTTTCCCTTCGAGAGAGTTGACAAATAAACGAACGCAAGTGTCGTTATCGTTAGCCCCTATGTTATGACAAGCATTAGAAAATGCTACCAGGTGTCTATTTGTAATAATGGTTCCATTTCTAGAAAACCTTGGTAAATGCTCCTTGAATTTATGTAATGGGAGAGTAGTTGGTGCAAGATTCAAGGGAGAAGAAATGACTTCCTAGAATTGAAAAAGGGCATATTTCTTTATGAATTTAGTAGGATTGGTAGTGGATTGAATAGGGACTTGATGACTGTATATACTACCAATTACTGATGAAACATAAGGTTGCGAGGAGGAGGGACCTCTGGTGCCACTACCACTACCCACACATGTCATGTTGAAATTGATAGGTATGGGTAATAAATATGAACTGGTAGAATCAGAGAAAGTTTGCCTAAGAGCATCGTGTTGTGTTGATAAGACAATTTTCCTCCATCCTATTTCAACAATAGGGATATCTTCAAAGGACAACCCTCTTCTCCTTCGAGAGATGCGAGGATTAGAGGAAATGAAAAGAAAGACCAAAGAGGTATCAAAAGGGAGGTTACTTTTGATTTCTAGGATGCCTTTGTCTGGCTTCCCAACATTCACGAATGTTTATGCCCCTTTCAATTACTTCCCAAGAGTGCTCAAGTTCATCACAAGTATTATCGATTTCTAAAATAGTGTTGAATAAATTCAATAAAATGTTGGTTTGTTCATCAAGACCGCTTCCAATATTGGGTTGTCTCATAACAGGTATTGTCATGGGAAAATCAGTCAAGGTGTAATCAATCAAAACATAAAAACAAAAGATAATCATGATACATTCAACCAGAGAGATATGAAATATCTCCCTAGTATGGTCACCAAATAAATGTTGAGGAAAAGGTATGAGGAACCTTACTCAAGAATTTTCAAATCTTTTTAGGCTAAGGTAAGATAGTTGGGAATGTCACCTGAGGTTTATAGCCTTAAAACAAAAACAAAAAAATCACTTAATCCATAGGTATTAAGTACGATGGACCAAGGTTGATTTTATATATGTTATATGTAACTGTGCAAAAGAAATAAAATAAGCAAGGAATTACATAAGTATGTACATGGATAAGAGACAAGGTTAAAAGAAAATTCTTAACCAAAACATCAGAATGCACATGTGAGACAGAAATCAGAAATCAGAAATCTAATTTTTATATTTATTTCATTTTGAGATACAAAGTTGAATTGTCTTTACAAACCCCTGCGAGGGTAGGGACCAAAGTCAAATTTAGAAGCCTCTAATGGGAACCATACAAAAAGACTCTGACTACAAAAAAAAATTGAAACTGAAGATCTGGATCATCTTGCCACAAAATGATGTTATTTGACTCTGCAAAATATTCTTTATCAATCATGAAATTTAATTCATAAACAAACACGAACACACAAACTACCAAAGATAAATCATACACCTTAAAATACAAGTCGTTGAAAGATATGATTCAATTTTGAATCTTGTTGTCATCAAGATGGTTAAGCCTTCTAGTCAACTCAGAATGAATGAAGAATGAAAATATATCACAAGTACAAAGAAAACCTTATAGCATAAGTTCTCATTATATTCTCTCTCCTCTTGTCTCTTCATTTGATTGAGATTTTATTCTTTCTCAATAAGTTATGGTAGTTCAAATACCTTTCTTTAGTTAAGATTAATTAACTTAAGTAATTAGTTGAGAAAAATAAATAATATTATATATAAATAAGGGTCTAATTAAATAATAACTAAATAGGTGGGACCCCTTGTGACTCCCATTTTCAATTTATTTTAATAATCATCAAAACATGAAGTATAAAACCCCAACATTTGATTCAAACATCCTCCTTGTAACTCCCATTCTCATATTTATGATCAAATATTTTACTATTCGCAAAATATAACATGACTATATCCAAAAATAACACTATATCCATGCTTTCCAAAACATTGTCTAAATATGTATTTGTTGTCCAAAACATTGTCAAAATAAAAAGACTGTTCTCAACATAAAATAACATTAATCAACATTAAAAACCATATTTGTTGTGAGAGGCATTTGGCCTTTTTTCATTGCTTCCCTCTTTTGATCTTTCTGTTGTAGCCTTATGATGATTTGAACCTTGAGGATGGATCTCTTCGATGACATGGGATAAATTGGCTTTGATATGAAGATGGGAGGAAATTGATTCAGAGGAATTTTCAGAAGAAATAGGAGAATTGACCACTTTTTTTGCTTTATCAATCTCTAGTTCAGGCATGGTGGTCTTGATCCTTTTGATTGCATGTGAGGACTAGACAGGTGAAACAATGCGATCAACTTGGGCATTTGGATTGAGTGGTGGTGGAGGATGAGGTAATGGAAATGAAACAGCAGGACAACCATGGTGATGAGCTACAGGATGATGAACAATCTCTTTCCAACCATGATTGGCAAGTGGTTCTAGTTGCATAGAAACTTAAGGGGGAACATGGATACCAAAGAAGTTTTGATGTGGTTGGAAAGGAGGCCTCTCAGTTCGGGGCTAGATAATCGCATGGCCAACTAGGTTAAAGAACCCAACTTGAAAAATCTTATTTAATTCATGTGGATCAACGTCAAGATGTATTGAGAATCATGGCCTTCTATGGCCTCTCTGATAATTATTTCCTTTGCCTCTATTAGCACCTATGCATTATTGCCTCTGCTAAAGAAACTCAACTTGAAGAAATATTCCAATCATGTCATGAATTTTTTTTAACAATCCATACATCAATACTCTACCTAAATAAAATCAAAAGGTTGGCTCTATCATTCACCACATAAGCACATGCAATCCATCCATGAATACCTTAAAAATCAACAATCAATTTCCATTTGAATAGGGAGTGGTAGGGCTATTGGGAATATGAGGGGCTTATAATGAGCGAAAAATGGTAGCATGGATGGGAATTGACCAATGGATATTGTTCAAGCAAATGCAGAAGTAACAGAAAATGTATCCATATCCAAAATTCCAACACCAGTCATCGACTAGCCTTTTCTTTTGTTATTAATCCTTTCTCTTTTCAAAAAAATAAAATTCACAATAATAGAACAGAGAATGTTTTAAATGTATTTGGGAAGATGAGGGGCATATAATGAGCGAAAAGTGAGAAAATGAAAGGGAAAAAGATGATTATTGTTCTATTATATGCAATAGTATCTATTGAAAATTGTCATCACCATCAATTGCCAAAACTTTCTCTGTTAATAATTCAAATCCAAGACACAATAGTTTTTATAGTACCCAATATAAAACCCCAGGAAAGTTTCGAGACTGTCAAACTTTACAACTTCAATTTCCCCTTCATTTTATTTGATTAGCGGAGCTTTTATATGAGACTATTAATAGAGTCATTCAAACAATTAAAACCAGACTACATCAAGCGTGAATGGGAGGGTGAGAACACAACATAAATCCATCGACCCTTCAGTATACAACTCTTGTGTCGCAACCTTCAATACTTGTTGTATAAACAGGCTGGGTTTGAAATGTCGTATGAGAATGGTGCTCGTCATTTTATTTTAACATCATATAACTTCAAAATCGACCAAACCCCCATGGATAAATAACAAACGAGCCAATACTTCATGATGGCATGCAAAGATCAGAAGCGTAACAATGAAGAGCAATAGTGATCGTTGGATCCCATTCATAATTCTCGATGACCGTTAGATCTGAATCCAAATAGGAGGAGCGCAAAGATGGAGGACATATCTCGGGTGATCTAGGTGGATATCGGTGGCCACCCACCTTTCCCAGCTGGTTCAAAACAACTTTCTAGCAATTTTGATAATTTACTATTTTTAGTAGTTTTTCGAGTCCTAAACTTTCGGAGCCGTTTTGAGGCCCTAAACGACGTTTTTTGGGGTATGTTGCAGTTGCAAAATTTCATGAAATTTTGTGCAAATGTTGTATTCCTCGGATAGATCTTTCCAACGGGCTATCATATGCCTAAAATGGAGATCGTATGAAAAAGTTACGACCCCGGGAAGTTCATGTACTGACTTACCGAAATGGGACCCACATGACTTTTGGTGCTTCATCTCCTAGGGTTAGGTTTTTGGATGTTTAGGGTTTTTGAAACTCCTGTTTATTGTAAAAATGCCTTGAGAGCCTCATTGTAATAATCTTCTTGCGAATGAGCACAACCATCACATCTCTTCTCAGAGATAAGCCGCCACCATTCCAGCAAGCTTGTTTTCCACTGCATTTTACAGTTTCATCTTACTTCCTTATTGAATAGAAAACCAGTTTTACTGTATCTCTATTATTCTGTGTTAAGCATTTGGTAATAATCTATAGTCATTTCGTTCTGCTCATAAAATATGGATCAATGGTATCAGAGTAGTCTGCTCCTTGTCATCTTAATGCATGTCCCCAACGAGGTCAGAGTACAAAAATTTGGGTCTCGAGCTTGTTTCTCTTGAGGACAAAATCTCTCGCACACCCAAGCAACCTCTCATGGAAGGAGAAAAGAAAGATGACGGGACAGGAGATCCTTTAAAACTGTTGATTGAGGAAGCCCTCACACAACAGAGGAATGAGATGATGGATAATTTTGCGCAAATCCTTTGGCGACTACCAACAGGCGACGCATCTTCTTCAAGCGGAGGCACCACCCCCTTCAAGGTACAAATAAACTTAGATATTCCTATATTTGAAGGTCAGATAGACGCAGAAGTTGTAGACAAATGGTTGAATCTACTAGAAGGGTATTTCTCTGTCCATAACTTTTCGAATAGAGAAAAGATTACTTTTGCGCTCCTCAAAGTTGTTCCCCATGTCAAAGATTGGTGGGAAACTTTCTGTGAGCAAAAGGAAATAGAGGAACCTTCATTATTTACAGTCATGGCCACCTGGGAATCCTTCAGATATGTTATTAAGGAACAATACTACCCTGTCGGAAGTTATGACGACTTGTATACCAAATGGACCACACTGCAGCAAGAAAGAGTCCAAGCAATGCCAGATTTCACAAATATCTTCCATACCTTGCACACCAAGTTGGGTATCAAAGATTCAGAGAGACATCTGGTGCTCAAGTATCACAGTGCTCTGCATAGATACATCCATACTGAAATGGAATTTTTGGACATCTCATCCTTGGGCGCGGCCTACTAATATGCCGTCAAAATCGAGCAAAAGCTCAAACAAAAGATGCGACAATTTGGGTCGGGGAACACCTCACAACAAAATCCAGGAAAGGGCGGCCCCAACCCATAGAACAAAGGATGGAGCAAAGATGCACAATATCATGACAACTATTCCAAGCCACAAGTAAAGAAGGACACCAGAAAGAAAAGAAAGATACCGAGAAGTGGTGCGACTTCCATAAGAGCCCTTGGCATAACACTGTTGACTATCGCTCAAAGAAGACGCTGGTGGTTGAAGTGAAAGCCTCTGAATAAGATGTGGGTTCTGACTCTGAGTTAGAACCAGAAAGGGGAAGATGGATCATTGAGATGGAACCCAATGTCACCATTGCTACCACCAGGCTCCAGCATGGTGAACCAGATGAGCCAGAAGAAGGAGAGTGCCTCTTCCATTCCTAGATGTGGGTAAAAGGCACCCCACTGCACTTCATTGTTGATAGTGGTAGCCATTATAACCTCATCTCAGCATAAGTCATCAAGAAACTGGCCCTGCTAACAACGCCGCACCCACAACCCTACACCATTGGATGGCTCTACCAAGGAAGCGATCTCCGCGTCAACCAGCAGTGTCGACTGTCGTACGGCATCAAGCCCTTCAAACATGAGGTATTGTGTGATGTTTCTCCTCTCGAAGTTTGTGATGTTATTTTGGGCCAACCTTATTTATGGAAATGTCATGGTGTATATGAGTCTAGGCCTCATAGTGTTATTATTACTTTGAACAGGAAATTGTACAGGATACCCAAGGCTGTCCCACCTAGTGTTATTTCCTTGATCTTTGCTAAGCAATGTAGGAAGGTCATCTCTCAGATGGGGAAGTTTGTCTTCTTCGTGATCCGCTCTCAGAATGAGAGAAAAATCATAGCCACATCCAAGGTCTCTACAGTCGACCTCTCCACACAGCAAAAGAAAGTAGATAAGGTCGTGGAAGAATACTCAAATATCTTCTCCTCGCCTATCAGGGTACCTCTACACTGCCAGGTCAAGCACCCCATCAATCTGACCCCTAGTGCATCGCTGCCCAATGCGCCAGTCTATCATCGCTCTCTGTTAGAGAATGAGGAGATCAAGTGACAGATCCAAGAATTTCTCCACAAGGGGCACATCTGTCCTAGCTCATCACCTTGCGGGAGCCCAATCGTGTTGGTACAGAAGAAAGATGGAACCTGGTGACTTTGCATTGATTATCGGGCTCTAAATAAAATCACAGTCAGAAACCGGTACCCGATTCCCTGAATCAACAACCTCCTTGATGAACTCATGGGGGCCAAATACTTCAGTAAGATTGATCTGAAGTCTGGCTACCACCAAGTCCCGATAGAACATATAGATGTATGGAAGACCACCTTCAAGTCAAAGGAAGGCCTTTTTGAATGGTTGGTCCTACCCTTTGGTCTGACAAATGCTCCAACCACTTTCATGAGGATGATGGATGATATCCTGTGACCATTCACCAATACTTTTGTAGTGGTGTATTTTCATGACATTCTCATTTACAGCAAGACTTGGGCTGAACACTTGCAGCATATTCAACAGGTTTTGCACACCCTGTGACAGCACAAGTTATATGCCAACTTGGAAAAATGCTCCTTCGGCATGGACATGGTCCATTACCTAGGCTACATCATTGATCAACATGGCGTACATGTGGATCCAGCCAAGATCCAAGTCATCTGTGACTAGCCAGCCCCAACCACACTCATAGAGCTTCGGAGCTTCTTAGGCCTTGCCAATTTCTACCGCAAGTTTGTGTTGGGATTCTCCCATATTGCATGGGCCCTTAGCCAAATAACCAGGGGTGGTGGTAAGGTGAAATTTGCATGGGGCCAGCCCCAACAACAAGCGTTCGATGATTTGAAGCAGTGCTTGTGCTCAACCCCAGTACTTTCACTACCAGACCTGCAGCAGCCCTTTGATATTGAGACTGATGCTTCAGACTATGATGTGGGTGTCATTCTCACGCAGCACGGCCACCCTGTGGCCTATCATAGTGTGACACTATCAGATGTTGTCTGTAAGTACCCTACTTACGAAAAAGAAATGTACTCCATTGTGCAAGCCTGCCACCAGTGGAGACATTACATTCTTGGGAGGGAGACAGTCATCCACACTGATCATAAGCCACTGCAATTCATGCAGACACAAGGAAAATTGTAGAATGACCGCCATCAAAAGTGGTCCACATACTTGCAGCAATTCCACCTCAACATCAAGTATAAAACAGGAAGCACCAACCATGTCGCTGATTGCCTCAGCAGACCACTAGTCCTGGCACTAACCACAGTGCTAGACTCATGCGGCCATGAGACCTCTAGATGGCCCCAACTCTATGAGACAGACCTAGACTTCGCCACCACCTACCAAATGTTGGGTGCAAAGGTAGTTGTCGATAATTTCCATCTTTAGGATGGGTTGTTGTGTCGTCTGGGCCATATATGTGTTCCCTCAAGTGAGTGAGAGAAGATGATCTGGGAAGCCCACTACAGCCGGGTGGCAGGACACTTCGGCGTCGAAAATACAGTGGCGATGCTACAAAAACATTTCTACTGGCTGAAACTTTGACAGGAGGTCAGCAAGTATATCAGATCTTGCACTACTTGCATTATTGCCAAACCAACCACTAAGAAATAGGGTCTGTACACCCCTCTTCCTACTCCTGACAGACCATGGGAATCCATCTCAATGGACTACATGTCAGGCCTCTCGTCCACCAAGCGGGGAAATGACTATGTTTTTGTGGTTGTCGATCATTTTTCTAAGATGGCGATTCTGGTTGCTTGCAAGAAGAGAATCACAGCAGAAGCCATTGCCAAGCTCTTCTTTGAATGAGTCTGGGTACATTTTGGAATCCCACAAACCATTGTCTCATATCGGGACAGTCAATTTCTTAGCACATTCTAGTCGAGCCTTTGGTCACTACTGGACACCAAGCTCACCAAATCGACGACCTTCCACCCCCAGACAGATGGCCAAACCGAGGTTGTAAATCGAATGATCATGCATATCCTGCGCATGTATAATTCCAAGCACGTTCGTACATGGGATGAGAGTCTTCCCTATGTCTAGCATAGCTACAACTGAGCCCTGCATAGCTCAACTGGCCACAGCCCCTTTCAGGTGGGGTTGGGATTCCAACCATTGGGTCCCATAGATGTTGCACTTCCCCTTGCGGTCACCTCAACCGACTCCTCTCCTACTCCAACTGAGGTTGACAAAGCCACCCGATTCATTGAGAGGATCCAGCACATCCTCCAACAGGTTCAGGATACCCTACAGAAGTCTAATGACAAGTACAAGCAGCGCCATGATCAACATCGGGTTCCACAGAAGTTTCAAGTGGGCGACAAAGTTTGGTTGCACTTGCAGAAAGAACACCTTACAGGACCCCATCGAAAGCTTCGCCCACTCTAATATGGGTCATACACCATCACCAAGGTTGTGGGGGATAATGCTTTTGCACTCAACATTCCTCCTTTCCTTGGCCTACACCCAGTGTTCAACGTGGATCTCCTTCGACCTTATTTCCCACCATTATTGGACACCTCAGATGTAGCAGAACAGCTGACACCAACAGAGATCAACCCCAACTGCATACAATAGGCATCCAGTGATCAGATTGTGGACACACGGATCAAGGGCACTCGACAACAAAGGATCCAGCTTTATCGAGTCGTCAAAGCAGGGCAGCTCCTGCACCAAGGCAAGTGACTCACCCAGGGCCAAATTCAGCAGAAATTTCCTCATCCAATGGGGGAACTCAACGCAATGGAGACCATTGCTTCCTAAGAATGGAGGATTGATCCAGGTGGATATCGGTGGCCAACCACCTTTCCCAACTGGCTCAAAACAACTTTCTAGCAATTTTGATAATTTACTATTTTTAGCAGTTTTTCGGGTCCTAAACTTTCAGAGCCGTTTTGAGGCCCTAAACGACGTTTTTTGGGGTATGTTGCGAACACAAAATTTCATCATGAAATTTTGTGCAAATGTTGTATTCCTTGAATAGATCTTTCCAATGGGCTATCATACGCCTAAAACAGAGATCGTATGCAAAATTTACGACCCCGGGAAGTTGATGTACTGAATTACCCAAACGGGGCCCACATGACTTTTGGCACTTCATCTCCTAGGGTTAGGTTTTTGGATGTTTAGGGTTTTTGAAACTCCTATTTATTGTAAAAAGGCCTTGAGAGCCTCATTGTAATAATATTCTTGTGAATGAGCGCAACCATGATATCTCTTCTCAGAGATAAGCCACCACCATTCCAGCAAGCTTGTTTTTCACTGCATTTTACAGTTTCATCTTATTTTCTTATTGAATAGAAAACCAATTTTATTGTATCTCTATTATTCTGTGTTAATCATTTGGTAATAATATGTAGTCATTTTGTTCTGCTCATAAAATCTGTATCATCGGGCATTAGATCCGAGCGCAGGGTCCGACCATCGTTGGATCCAGGAGAACCTGCATGTTCTTTAAAGTGCAAGGTGAAGCGGGCTTACAAAATCCTGAAAAAAGGAGGACCTTCCATCTTCAAGAAGGACACGTGGTTACAGATCAACATTTCGCTGACTGATAGGTCAAAGGAAGGAGTTCTCTAACCTCTCTAACTCGCGATATGCAAAATCGTAAAATAATCCTAGCCGTCAGATCGAGGATTGATATGGACTATTGATCAGACACGACGAAGGCCCATGAAGTTTCAAAATCACGATAAGATCTGGACCATTGGGTCCATAGGACACGTGGTAAAATATCGTCATTTCACTGACTGGAAAGTCAAAGGAATAGGGTTCCCTAACCTCCCAAACTCGTGATATGCGAAATCACGAAATGTCGAAATGCGAAATTGCGACATGGAGTTTCGGGGATAGCAACATGGAGTTTCAGGGATCGTAACATGGAGTTTCGAAGTTTCATGGATCGTGACATGGAGCGTCAAGATATCTCATCACAAGAATTGCCAAAATCACGAAATGCCGAAATGCGAAATTGCAACATGGAGTTTTGGAGATCGCGACTTGGAGAGTCGAGATACCTCGCAACAGGAACTCGTGATATGCGAAATCATGAAAAGATCTGGACCGTTGAATCATCAATATTGTGGACCATTGATCTGACTTCATTTCAGAGTTTTGGATACTGGGAGTTGGAGGAGTCAAGATTCAAGACTCTTCATCACAGGAGTCCCGAAGTTGCGAAATGCAAAACGCTGAAATACCTTCATTTCATTTCGGGGTTCATGACTTGGAGTGTTGAAACACTTCCTCACAGAAATGTCGAAACGTCGAAATGCGAAACATCGACATACCTTCAAATCATTTCAGGGTTTGTGACTTAGAGTGTCAAAACACTTCATCACAGAAATGTCGAAATGCCGAAATGCTTTTTCGAATAAGGCTGTGGTCACAGCCAGTGGTCACATCTATGGAAGATGGAGGAAGGAGCTAGTGCAACCAAGCTCCATTTCGGTGATCGCGACTTGGAGTGTCGAGACCTTTCATCATAGCAATACCGAAATGTGAAATTGTGAAAGCGCTTTATGGATAAGCGATTGGTCACCGTCGGTGGTCACATCATCGAAGAGATGTAGAGAAGAGCTCGAAGAGACAAGCTCCATTTCAGAGTTTGGGACATGGAGAGTCGAGATGACTCTTCACAGAATCCCCGAAATGCGAAATGTGAAATGTGTGTTCAGAATTGGCCCCTGGTAATAACCTATGGTCACATCGACGAAGGCTCAAGGGAGAAGCTAGCACGAAGCTAATCTCCATTTTGGAGATCGTGACTTGGGGAGTCGAGACTCTTCACCACAGGAATGTCAAAATTTTGAAATGTCGAATTGTGAAATGGAGAAATCAGCGCGAGACCCTGTGCTTGTAATCCAATGGTGTTGGATACTTGGAAATATAATCGAAGGGCTAATGTTTCTCTTCACAATTAATCGATCAGTTACGATTCAGTTAGCAGAACTGAATCATGACTCTTGGACGGTTGGCAATTTAGTGGCTGATGCGTTTTCTTGGAGGTTCACAGTGTATCTGCGAGAAAGGACTGATGGTTTCTGTGAGAGGACTCGAAGAGACTTCAGGGTGATTGCCAGAGAAGATGAAGAGTCTTCAAGCATCTTCTAGTGGCATGAACATTGTTCATAGAGGCTATTGACAGATGTAGGATCATTGGAGCCTGGAACTGCAACAAAGGGAATGAGCTCGACTCTGACAAAGAAGACGAAGAGTCTCGACTGCTGGAGAGGCTAAGGAATCTCGACATAACACCCAATGATGATGGATGCATGGGTTTAATGGCCAGAGAAGCTGAAGAGTTGCAATGATGATCAGGCAGATCACTCGACATGGGGAGAGCATGTAGAAGCATTGTGAATAGAGGATGCACCAAATGCACACAGAGAATAAAAACGCAGAATAGAGAATAGATTAGGTGTTGTTGAGAGTGATTTAGGTGTGTAGAAGGAGGTAGAGTGCAGCAGATGAAATGCACAGAAGAGGAATGGTGCATAGAAGGGACATGGCACACAGAGCATAAAAGGCAGAAGAACATAAAGTGTAAGGAAGGTGTGTAGGAAGACACTGATGCAAGTAGAGTAGAGCAGTGTAGCAAAACAATGATGAGACTGGTAAGCCATTGATAAATATTGTATCACTGTGATAAATTTATATATAGCAAACTTTATAATCAGTGTGGTAGGGAGGATTGTTGTCCTCAGAGGTTCAAGTGGGTGCTTGAACACAGGGATTTGTAGCTTCCATTTGGTTGCAGCCAGAGAAACCAGGGTGGCAGGGTGGTGCAAGGGATAACTGTTGTTCTCTATTTTACAGGTTGGTGTCTGTGTGATTGGAAGTTGGTGCTTCCATCCAGTTGGTGCTGGAACACTTAGGGAGTTTTTGCTTCCTTCTAGTGGGTTCTAGAGAAACCAGGGAGTTGGTGCTTCCTTCTAGTGGGTGCTAGAGAAACCAAGGAGTTGGTGCTTCCTTCTAGTAGGTGCTAGAGAAAACAGAGAGTTGGTGCTCTCAGCAATTTGCAGCTTGCAAAATAGAGGTTGTATCCTCACAATGAGTTGGAGCTCATATATATGATAATGTATAGAATGTAAATATTACTTATCATACCATGAAGAAGAGTTTTTTACCCTTTATGGGTTTCCTCAGGAAATATCTATCTATGTATATTTCACATGTGTGACTGGTGTTGAATGATCTATTGCTTACCTCCTTGCATTATTGTGATTGTCATTAAGTGCTCTGCAAAGAGTTTAAAATAAGCATAATTGTTTAAGCACAGTAACAACTGATTCACCTCCCCCTCTCAGTTGTCCAACAATTGGTATCAGAGCAGGTTCCTTTTATCTAAAGGTATATTTGTAAGATTAAACATGACAAGACATGAAGGGACTTCAACCACTAAGCCTCCTATGTTTGATGGAACAAATTTTGCCTTCTAGAAGGTTATAATGAGAACATACCTAATGGCCTTAGGTGTTGATGTTTGGGATGTAGTAGAGACTGGAGACATAAAGCCCGTTGTGCTAGCTTCCAAGGATGATAAGTTATAATTTAGATTTAATGATAACGGAATGAATGCTATCTTGAATGGAATTGCAAAAACCGAGTTTGTAAAGGTGATGCATCTTCAAACTGCCAAAGAAATGTGGGATAAACTTATTAGCAGCTATGAAGGAAATGAGAAAGTAAAAGATGCCAAACTTCAAACATTTAGGTTGAAGTTTGAACAGCGAAAGATGAATGAAGATGAAACAGTTAGCAAGTATTTTTTAAGAGTTGAAGAACTTGTGAATGCCATGAAGGGTATTGGTGAGAAGATTGAAGAATCAATTTTAGTTCAGAAGATTTTAATATATTTGCTTGATAAATTTAATCCAAAAGTCTCTGTAATAGAAGAACTAAATGATCTTAAAACTCTATCCATTGATCAACTCTTAAGAACTTTAACTACATATGAAATGAGAATCAACAAAGATAAATGCATTACTAGAGAAGCATCTTTTAAAGCCGACAAGGATATTGATTCAGATTTAAATGATACTAAGGAAAAATTTGTGAGAAGGTTAAAGAAAGGATCAGGAAAATATCAAGGCAAGATTCCCCTCAAATGTTTTAACTGTGGTAAGATAGGTCACTTTGCAAATAAGTGTCCACACAAGAAGAAGGACCAAAACTCTGAAGGTAAAGAGAAGTAAAAATCTAAAAGATTTGATAGAAAGAAAAGTTTATGTGTAAACAATGATGACTCCTCAAAAGACACCGATAGTGACTCTTCATGTGAAGATAAGGTAAATGACTTCATTCTTATGGCCAAAGAGGATTATGATAATAAAATTACAGGCAATGATGATAATGATGAAGAAGTTGTGGTTGACTTGGAAAGAGATTTGATCAGTGCTTTGGAAGAGATTGACAGACACAGAATTAAGAACAGAAAGAAAAAACAATTGTTGATATAGTTTGAGAAAGACAGTAAACAACCTGATGAAGACTTTGCCATTCTAAAAGTGGAATTAGAAGAGGCAAATAAAATCAAGGACATTCTGAAACGACAATTATCAGAGAAGAAAGCAAGGTGTGAAGCCTTGGAAGAAGAAGTAGTGAAAACCAGAAAATAGATGGACAAGTTTAAGGAATTGTATCACCAAAATCTGTCAAGTATTAAATTTTTAGAAGGATTAACCTCCATTCTAAATCAACAAAGAAACTCAAAGTTGAAAGTTGGCTTGGGTTATGAAGAGGGATCAAGTAGTGGTCAACCAAGAAACAAAGAACCCATCAAGTTTATCAAATCTACAACCAATGACAACAACAAACCTGCAGAAACAAAGGAAGACAATCAGCTGCCCAGGAGGAGTAAAGAAAAAGGTGCCAGGACTGAATCTGTAGAACAAAGAAATAATGCACTCCCTGCTCAAGGAAATCAACATCATGGAAGAAATCAATTTTCTCAAAGAAGACAACCTTTTTCCAGGTACAAAGAATTTTTCTATGGATATTGTTTCTACTGTTCTAACTTTGGTCACAAAGTTGTAAATTGTTCCTTAAGACTTAGACATGAGCAATTAATATTTCCAAGGAATAAATATCTACCACAACAAAGAATGATACAACCAAGTAACAAACCATCACAGATTGCAAATTTCCAAATTAAGTCTAGAGACATGCAACTGAGGAGGTCAAGAAATAATAAACAGTTAATGAGTAGACAACGTTGCAACAATAACTTTGACCTATTGAATAATGAGATTGAATGCTATAACTGTCACAAATTTGGCCACAAAGTTGCAAACTACCATATGAAGAATTACAAAGAAGATCCAAGGATAAAGTTCTTAGATAGAAAGGCCAGCACATGGAAAAGGAAAGATAGTGAAAAATGTGGTCTAGCACTTTCAACTCAAAAACAAAAGGCCTCTGGGAATATAGATAGTGGATGTTCCAAACACATGACTGGAGACAAGGATAAGCTTATGTCCATGAGTAAAAGAAAAATAGGAAATGTGATCCTTAAAATGATGAACCAGGTAAAATCAAGGATAGAGGGATGGTGAGTTTGAGTATTGACAAAGGAGATGCCCAGTACATTTTGCTTGTGGATGGTTTGAAACATAATTTGCTCAGTACAAGTCAAAAGTGTGACAGAGGAAATCAAGAGGTGTTCACTTCCAAAGAGTGTAAGGTAAATGTAAACTCAAGACAAGTGGTGAATAAAGGCATAAGGACAATTAATTATGTTGATGTTGAATCCTCCCCTGCAAGTAAAGAAGAAGATTCATATACAATAAAAGAATGTTCAGTTAGCATTTATCCCATGGAAGAAGTAGGAGAAGAATCATGTCATAAGTTGGAAGCAGAAGTTTTGAAGGTTGAGAAGTCAAACACCCAAATCAAGTTCTTGAAAATTTCCATGACCCTGGATAAAATCTTGGATAGTCAGAGATCACCAAATGACAAATCCGGTATTGGACTCAACAAGGTAGAAATCAGTGCTCCTAAGAAACTTGATACAAGTCCTCCATTTGTAAAAAGGAAAAGCATATGTGAGAATGGTTGTAGCGGTTTTTTCTTGTGATTGAATATGGTCATAAGAGCCTTCAATTGTATGCATCATGGAAGAAAAATGAAATTGCAGTAATAGAGATCGATGAGAATCAATGGGGATATCCAAGGGTTGTTTGAAATGTACGAGCTACAATTACGTAGTGTTTCAGTAGGACAACAACATCCTCAGCAACAACATTTTGTTTTACAAAATGATATACATGACATCCTGTAGAGATAACAAGAGGAAAGACCTTGTCAGGGAAAGCTAACCTTTTAGGAACAAAGGGGGAAAGAAGTCAGAAGCAGAGAGAGAATAGTGACAGGGGGAGTCATCCAGTTATGACAAGGAAAGGTTGATGAAAGAGTCCCAGTAAGAGAGGTGAACAATTTTGAGTATTCTACAGAGGATACAACAGAAGCTGAAGATGAACAGGTCTAAGAATCAAAAGGAGAAGACTCTGGTTTAGATACAAATATTTTGTAGGCCTCAAATAAGAGAGTCCATCCTGTCAAGGGGAGTTTGTGTTGGTTTAATACCTGATACCTCTTAAACATACTGCAATAGCTCGGGGGGAGCATGTTTTCTTTGACATTTATGTCAAAGGGGGAGAAAAGGAGTGGTTCAGACCAGATGCTACAGTTGGAGGTCTAAACAGATTAGCGCAGTCGTTCAGGGTTGCCATCAATGCCAAAGGGGGAGATTGTTGGCATGTTTACAAGAAGAGCATGCTTGTCATTGATGGAAAGAACAACAACAACGATGGCATGTCTACAGGTAAGAACAACAACAACGATAGCATGCTTATAGTTATTGATGGCAAGAACAACAATGACAAAGGTATGGTTACAGGAAAGAATAGTAGCGATGTTGGAAGGTTTACAGTTGGGAGACAACAATGGAAAACAGGCAGTCAAGGAAGATCAGCAGTGATGATGGCATGGAAAGATCAGAAGCATAAAAACAAAGAGCAACAGTGATCGTTGGATCCCATTCAGAATTCTTGATGATCGTCATATCTGAATCCAGATAGGAGGAGCGCAAATATGGAGGATAGATCTCGGGCATTAGATTCGAGCATAGGGTTCGACCATCATTGGATCCAAGAGAACCTGCACGTTATTTAAAGTGAAAGGTGAAGCGGGCTTACAAAATCCTGAAAGCAGGAGGACTGTCCATCTTCAGGAAGGACACATCGTTACAAATTAGCATTTCATTGACTGAGAGGTCAAAGGAAGGAGTGTTCTAACCTCTCTAACTCACGATATGCGAAATCGCGAAATAATCCTAGCCGTCGGATCGAGGATTGATCTGGACCGTTGATCAGACAGGACGAAGGCCCATGAATTTTTGAAATCATGATAAGATCTGGACCATTGGGTCCATAGGACACGTGGAAAAAGATCATCCTTTTGCTGACTGGAAAGTCAAAGGAACTAGGTTCCCTAACCTCTCAAACTTGCGATATGAGAAATCGCAAAATGTCGAAATGAGAAATTGCAAAATGGATTTTTGGGGATCGCAACATGGAGTGTCAAGGTATCTCATCACAAGAATTGTCGAAATGCGAAATTGTGACATGGAGTTTCGAAGATCATGACTTGGAGAGTCGAGATGTCTCACAACAGGAACTCGTGATATGCAAAATCACGAAAAGATCTGGATCGTCAAATCATCAAGATTGTGGACGGTTGATCTGACTCCATTTCAGAGTTTCGGATACCGGGAGTTGGAGGAGTCAAAAGTCGAGACTCTTCATCATAGGAGTCCCGAAGTTGCGAAATTCGAAACGTCGAAATACCTTCAAATCATTTTGGGGTTCGTGACTTGGAGTGTTGAAACACTTCCTCACAGAAATGTCGAAACGCCAAAATGCGAAATGCCGAAATACCTTTAGATCATTTCGGGGTTCGTGACTTGGAGTGTCGAAACACTTCATCACAAAAATGTCGAAACGTCGAAATGAATTTTTGAATAAGTCTGTGGTCACAGCCAGTGGTCACATCTGTGGAAGATGGAGGAAGGAGCTAGTGCAACCAAGCTCCATTTCAGTGATCATGACTTGGAGTGTCGAGACCCTTCATCATAGGAATGTCGAAATGAAAAATTGTGAAAGTGCTTTATGGATAAGCGATTGGTCACTATCGGTGGTCACAATGTCGAAGAGATGTAGAGAAGAGATCGAAGAGACAAGCTCCATTTTGGAGTTTTCGACATGGAGAGTCGAGATGACTCTTCAAAGAATCCCTGAAACACGAAATGCAAAATGCGTGTTCAGAATTGGCCCCTGGTCATAACCTATGGTCACAACAATGAAGGCTCAAGAGAGGAGCTAGCACAAATCTAATCTCCATTTCGGAGTTTGCGACTTGGGGAGTCGAGACTCTTCACCACAGGAATGCCGAAATGTCGAAATGCCTTATTGTGAAATGGTGAAATCAACGCGAGACCCTGTGCTTGTAATCCAACAGTGTTGGATACTTGGAAATCTAATTGAAGGGCTATTGTTGCTCTTCACAGTTAATCGATCAGTTACAATTCAATTAGCATAACTGAATCATGACTCTTGGACTGTTGGTGATTTAGTTGCTGATGCGTTTTCTTGGAGGTTCACAGTGTAACTGCTAGAAAGGATTGATAGTTTCTGTGAGAGGACTCGAAGAGACTTCAAGGTGATCGCCAGAGAAGATAAAGAGTCTTGAGGCATCATCCGGTGGCATGAATATTGTTCATAGAGGCTATTAACAGATGTAATACCATTGGATCCTGGAATTGCAACAGAGGGAATGAGCTCGACTGTGACAGAGAAGACAAAGAATCTCGACTGTTGGAGAGGCTAAGGAATCTTGGCATAACACCCAGTGATGATGGACGCATGGGTTTAACCACCAGAGAAGTTGAAGAGTTGCAATGATGATCAGGCAGAGCACTCGACATGGGGAGAGCATGTAGAAGCATTGTGAATAGAGAATGCACCGGATGCACACAGAGAATAAAATCGCAGAACAGAGAAGAGATTGGGTGTTGTTGAGAGTGATTCAGACATGTAGAAGGAGGTAGAGTGCAGCAACTAAAATGCACAGAAGAGGAATGGTGCATAGAAGGTACATGGCACATAGAGTATAAAAGGCAGAAGAACATAAAGCATAAGGAAGGTGTGCAGGAAGACACTGATGTAGGTAGAGCAAAGCAGTGTAGCAGAACAGTGATGAGACCGATAAGCCATTGATAAATATTGTATCACTGTGATAAATCTATATATATCAAACTTTATAATCAGGGTGGTAGGGAGGTGCTAGGGAGGGTTGTTTTCCTTATAGGTTCAAGTGGGTGCTTGAACATAGGGAGTTGTAGCTTCCATCTAGTTGCAGCCAGAGAAACCAGGGTGGCAGGGTGGGGCAAGGGAGAATTGTTGTGCTCTATTTTACAGGTTGGTGCCTGTGTGACTGGAAGTTGGTGCTTCCATCCAGTTGGTGCTAGAACACTTAGGGAGTTGTTTCTTCCTTCTAGTGGGTGCTAGAGAAACTAGGGAGTTGGTGCTTCCTTCTAGTGGGTGCTAGAGAAACTAGGGAGTTGGTGCTTCCTTCTAGTAGGTGCTAGAGAAAACAGAGATTTGGTTCTCTCGACAAGTTGCAGCTTGCACAACAGAGGTTGTAGCCTCACAATGAGTTGGAGCTCATATGTATGATAATGTACAGAATGTAAAGATTACTTAGCATACCAAGAAGAAGAGGTTTTTACCCTTTATGGGCTTCCTCAAGAAATATTTGTCTTTGTATATTTCATATGTGTGACTGATGTCGAATGTTCTATTGCTTACCTCCCTGCATTATTGAGATTGTCATTAAGTGCTATGCAAAGAGTTTAAAATAAGCATAATTGTTTAAGCACGATAACAACTGATTCACCCCCCCCCCCTCTCAGTTGTACAACAACTATAACATACATAAAGACCAGAGTTTGAATCTACTAATTTCCATACACCAGATAAAATAACTGAGGTCTAGGTACAAAAAGGAAAAACATCCATAAAGGGTTTTTCAAAGAAAACATTTAACCATTTATTTCCACAACAGAATTTCCACAGACCTCATATGGTGGCCACAAGGAAAATACGCCTATATATTCACAACAATTGAAAGATAATTTGAAGGAGTTGCAAGTATTCCAAAGACTGGGTAAAGGGTATGGCGTTATGCAAGAAAAAAATAAATTGTTATTTTGTGTCTCAGAGAAAACCCCTTGAATTTCAATCACCGGAGATGAGTGAAACCAAAAAATACTTGCCATAATTATTTTCCAACAGTCATGACAACAGAAGAAACATTCATTTTGGGAACAACGCAATCACATAATCCAAACAGAAAGGAATTATGAAAAATATTCTCAGCTTGGAATATTTAAATGCCAAGAGGCAGGAACCTCCAATATAAATGAAATTTTCACAGTCGTGATAACCACATACATCCATTATAAACTTTGGAAAGAAAACATAGATTGTAAGCAAATCTAAGAGCCAACATCATGATTTTATTCGGAGCGAATCTATATTTCATGAATGGAGAGGTAAGAGCCTATGTACATGTAAGGATAATTCCAAAAAACCAAAAAGAACTACTATTCTTTCCAAGGCCGAGAAAAACATAGGCAACACCAGCCAAATCAACCAACACAAGTGCAAACAAACTGAGGGTGGAGACCTTGAGGTAGGGTTAGAGCGACGTGGAATAATTTCACATCGTTTCCAACATTAATTCCATCAAATATATCCAAGTACGAGCACACCCACATAGTACACTATGTTTTCCACATAACATTTCAATCCAAAAAATTGAATTCCCCCCCTAGATTAAACTCATAAATATTAACGTATACTCAACACTTAGCACCAAAATATTTCATGTCCCACATTCCTTGCTAGTAAAGGATTTCCATCTTGTAAAAATTTATCAATTGTCCATGATAATAACAAGTATACCATAAGTGCAACACACCATAACTATATGTGGCTCGTGCTTGCAGGGATTCCATGTTGCACTTTTGGGCATCAACAAACTGGTGAGTCCACAGGGAAATATGTTCTCAACAGATTTAGAACTCAGAAAGTTTGGTTTCACAAACCAATAGAAGTAGATGATCGAAAAACTACTGAAAAGAATAGTTATGCAACAGGGGGAAAAAGATGGTTTAAGTGAAATAATGTGACGGTACTTCGGGGAATAACTTATGGAAAGTGATATATATGACGGGAGTTGGTCGTGTATGAATAACAATTGAATACGACATAACATATACTTATTTTTATACTTTCAAGGAGAATGCTTCCGATATGCTCTTGAATCTCAGGATGGAGGAAAGAAAGGGATAGCAGAAACAAGGAAGAAGAAAAAACTAATTATACTACAACAGTTTTGAAAGCGAAAAGATATTTTAGTAGTGTATCAAAAGGAGGACATCGTGACAGTTGTGTGTATTTTATTTTAATCAATCAATAATACATACAAAATGGCATTGTTATGGAAAAACTGATCCAGAATGTATTTCTGATGATTATGAGAAACAAACAACAGAAATTAAAAACTTAACAACCCAAAGAAAAAAGAAAATAGTAAGACAAAAGGCTATATACAACATCCATGTTTACATAAGGCATTAATGATCAATTTTCTTCCACATAATGTTTCAAGTGGGAACCATTAGTACTGTAAGAGAAAATTCACTCCAAATCCTTTAGAAGGTAAGAGTTTGTGCCCAGGATAAAAGCGATTTTGAAAGGCCCTAGCCATAATTTTTTGATTTTAGAATGTCTCCCTCTTTCAGCATGGGTTGAGTCCCATAGTAGGAATTTTTCATCAATCTTGAATTCATCATCATTTGCTTGTTTGTTAAAATGCTTTTTCACAGTTTACTACCTTCTTTTTAGGTTCTCCAAGGAAAAATTTATTTGTTATTCCAGAGCTAACAATACATTTATCCTTTGGGGAACATTAAAAGAATTTAATTCTTCAGTCTGTAACATCAGTTGTAAGGAGGAAATCTCTAGATTAGTAGGCAGAATAGCCTATTGGCTATATACGAGCTGAAAGGGAGTAAAGAATGTACTTGCTTTGGTGGTTTTGTGGTCTTCCCAGAGAACATAAATGAGAAGTGTGTGCCACTGGCGAGGTTTTTCTTCTATGATTCTCTTTACAATCCTAACCAGATTCTTGTTAGTGGACTTTGCTTGCCCATTTCCCTGAGGGTGGTAAGCATATGAAGTGATATGTTTGACCCCTAAATTAACCAAAAATTGATTCAATTTTGCAGAAATGAAGGTTGGACCATTTTCCGTAATGATCTCTAATGGGATGTTGAATTTGGAAAAGATATTAGATTCTAGGAAAGAAAATACATGTTCATCATGCATGTGTTTAAGAGGAACAACCTCCATCCACTTAGTAAAGTAATCAGTCGTTGTCAAAATAAAGATATTCCCTACAGAAGATGGAGGGTTTATAGGACCAATAAAATCTAAGCCCCATTTAGAAAAAGGGAAATATGGAAGGACAGGTTGTAAAGGCATGGCAAAGAGGCATTCTTTCTAGCAAATTTTTGGCACTTATCACAGGATATTTCAAATTTATATGAGTCATGAAATATTGAGGGCCAATAGTAACCATTTCTTATGATCTTAAAAGTAGTAGCCTTAGCAGAAAAATGATCACCGATGTAGATGACATAATTTGTTGATCCATGGATTATGTGTAACAATTTTTTTGCTTCTTCATCATTTACACATCGAAGTAAAAAACCATCAATGGACCTCCTAAACAAAAAGTATCCTAAAATGATATAGTTGGAAGCTTCAAGGCGGAGTCTCCTTCTCTGGTGAGGATCTAAGTTATCAGGACACCTTTGATGTTGCAAATAATAAACCATATTTTTATACCAAGGATGCTCAGCTATAGAAAGATTTTGATTTTCAATATAGAATAGCATTGAAAGAGGATTATCTTGATCACCAAGTTATTCACTTGGTTCAGGGTGTTGAGCTAAGTGAAGGGATAAGTCTCGTCCCTTGAATTTTTCCTATAAGATAATTTTGTGAAAATAGAAACTTGAAAGTAGGAAAAGGGAATTTTAACTGTGTATGTTTTCCCAAAATAAAATGGAAAAAAATTTATATAGCCTTGACAAGAGAAAAAACATGTTTCTCAATATAAGAGTATTTGATTTCATCATCTAATAAATTATGGCTCATGTAAGCTACAAGTTTTTCATTTTTTTGGTCATCACTTTGTAAGAGGATAGCAGAAATTGCTTCCTCGGTGGCATTGGTATATATGATCAAGTCTTTCTCAAAATCCAGTTTCACCAAAACTGGTGTGGAACTAATTACTTTCTTGATCCTAAGGAACGCATTATCGACATCATCTTTCCAAGAAAAAGAATGATCCCGCTTCAAAATATTATGGATTGGTCTAACCATGACAGCAAAATTAGGAACGAATCTATAGACAAAATTAATAATGCCCATGAAAGCTTGAACTTTTTTCTTGGAGGTGGGGGCAGAAAGGTTTAGAATGGCAGCAATCCTTTCAGGATCTATGTTTATCCCTTAATAAAAAACAATATGACTGATCATTTTTCCCTTCTTGACACCGAAAATATATTTGGAAGGATGTAAAGAAATTCCAATTTTTTTGCACCACATGAGAACTTTTCTAAGATGACCAAAATGATACAACTGGTTATTAGAATTAATAGTCAAATCATCAAGATAAACTTGGATAATCTTACTGATTAGATCGTCAACATCTATCTGGATATCTCTTTGAAAGGTGGCACATGCATTAGACAAGACAAAAGGCATGCATTCATAAGAAAATGTGCCCCAACATGTGGTAAATGTGGTTTTATATCTATCAGTCCTTTTTACCTTAATTTGATTATACCCAGAAAAACCATCAAGTAAGGACATCATTTGAGACCTTGCAACCTATTGTAAAATCATTTCCATATTAGGAAGTGGAAAATTGTCTTTGACACTTTCTCTGTTCAATGTGTGGAAATCGACACATAATTTGATTTGGCCAATAGTTTTCCAAACAACGACCAGATTTGAAACCCACTTGGAATACTTAATTGGAAATATTATATTATATTTCAACAATTTTTCCAATTCCTTTCTAATGGTGGCTTCAAGTGCAAGGTTAATAGATCTTTGTTTTTGCCTAACTGGTTTTATTCCTTCCTTGATAGGAATGGCATGTTGTATGAGGGTAGGATCAAAACCATGAATATCCTTGAATGACTAGGCAAAAACATCTTGAAATTCACGGATTAATTCTGTGAATTTTTCTTTCTCTTCATTAGAACATTGGGCACATAATTTAATGATCTATGGATATTCAGATGTCCCAATATTCAAGGAAATTATATCACCGACTTTCCTTTTCGACTCCTCTTCCTTATGTGTTTATTTTTTGCCTACATCACTTGACGAAAATGAACTTTCGAGAGGATTCAAACCTTTAGGAAGTTTTCCATCTTCAATAGATAGGATTTCTTTGGGCTTAAACGGTTCATTTTGTATGAAAGTGCAAATTCATTCATCACTCGGGAAAATTTTCCATGATTCTACGTTATCAGGGATGTGAGGAAAATATAGATATTAAAACATACAATCAGGTCTTTGAGGTAAAATTTGTCAGGTAGGGGATGCTGCAAAAACAACTAACCTATCAACCATTGAATTAAGTTCCCTCTTAACATGAGTGACGTTAAATGATAACAAATTTGAAATGATCATTCAAACAGCTTGAGTATAACATTTAAGTAACTTATTGCTTGGTGAATAAATCTTACATACAAGATTCACAACAAGTTCAGAATCACCAAAAATTGTTAGTTGGCCATATCCAAGGTTATACGCATTTTCGATGCCTAACAATAAAGCCTCAAATTTGATGGCATTGTTTGTGCAAGAAAATTCCAACCTATAATAAAAATTGTGGTTTTTATCTATAGGAGAATATAGAATGATGGAAGCTCCATTACCTTCGTTTGAACATGATCCATCGAAATGCATGTGCCATATGCCATCATCTAAATCAACTGGTTCAAGCATAGTGTCACTCTCATTAGCAAAGATAGAGTACACTCCCAAATCTTCTTCGAGATAGTTTACATTAGGTTGGGGAATGCTCTCTATATACGGTGAAATTATTCCTTCCCTAAGGACTATAATGCTCTCTGTTCCAAGGGACAGACAAATGTGTTCCATCAAGTGAAAGGTATCCACCAGTTAAGGCTTGCCAATCTCTTCCAAAAATAATTGAGTAGTTACTCATTGGCATATCAATTACTTGGATGTTGAGGGTTGTTCTTATCTCAGGATGCGCACACAAAACTAAGGTTACATCCTTGATTTCACCTATAGTCGATTGTTGCAATATATTATAAGAGAGCATGTTTCTAGAATTTTCGTTACTGCAAGATATGTCAATCTCTTCCATGACAATTTTAGACATCACACTTGGACCTGACCTGCCACCAATTAGGAAACAATGAGCTATTTTATCCATGATTTTTACTGAAATATAGAGAGGGGGATTTTTTACGGGGTTCCTAAAATTATTTATACCTATCTTATTTACAGTTGAATCCTCTTCCTTTGACTCTTCAAATAGATTGGCTACGGTAGAAATGTTACCTTCCATAAGGTTTTTGAGATGATTTTGTTGTTTTGGGATGACAACCATCTCCAAAAGAGTAGCATCGGCTTTGATATTAACCAATTGATTAAGGATATTATACTTAGAAGAGGGAAGAGGAGAAGACACTCCTTGATTACCCGAAGTTATGACAGCTTGTGTATCAGCACTTTGAGAAGATGAGCTTGGGGTGGAAGAAGTGTGGGGAAGGTTATATTTTCCCTTGGCAGTGTAATATGTATTCCTGGTATTGATTACTATAACATCTTCTGGTTCAAACTAATCTCAAACAACAATTTTGGTATCGGTCCTTTTTCCAAAGATCTTATCTCTAGCATTTTTCTTAACTTCACAAGTACTTTCTTTGTGATTTTCTTCATAGAAGTTACACCAACTGCAATCCATTATGGCCTTTGGCTGAAAAGTTTTTTCATTAGTATTTCTAAAAGGTGCTAAGGAAGAATAAGATGCCCCAGGGGCAAGGGAAGAGGAATTTCCTTTTCGTTTGTAGGCTATCATCCTATTATTCATATCTTGAACGAGTTGTATAAGGGAAGACATGTTTGTTTTCTTGACCAAGTCTCCCTTAGGAAGACCTGTTCTTTCGATTTTCTCTTCATATTCTAGGCAAGTCTTAAGAGTGGAATCGAGGTTGACAATAGCCTTCTCTTTGATTATATGACAATAAGGAGAAGGTAATGCATTATAATAATGTCGGAAAGCAACCTGATTTTGAGGACGGATTAGTTCAGGGATTTGATTATATAATTTGGCGAAACGAAGGTTAAAAGATTTAATGGTTTCACCATCCTTATAGGAAATATTTTTGTATTCCCTTAACTGCTCAGTTGGACTCTTGGGTTGTCCATAAGTGGACTTGAACTAGTAAACCAATTCTTCCCAAGTGGAAAGGATTTTGGGAGGGAGGTCAAAGAAATTTGTTGGAGCTTTCCCTTCGAGAGAGTTGACAAATAAATGCATGCAAGTGTCGTTATCGTTAGCCCCTATGTTATGACAAGAATTATTGTTGGCACAGGAGTAGACCTAGGGTTCAACGCTACAACATCACACCAACAAAACCCTAACTACTGGCCCTTTTGGCAACACCTGCGAAGCAGATGAAGTCTCACTCAAGGTAGAGGTAGGGTTGGTTGCAAGACTCAGGTGTCTGCAACCTTAGTTGGGACACATATTTGTGATTATATCGCTTACAAATCACTTAGCATAGGTCATTCATCAATATTCCACTTATATCTACTTCACCGACATAAAAAAGAATCACATCATTCACTTAGGTCTAGGTTATTTTAGCACTTAGAAACAACAAGACAGATCAGATCTGGTAGACCAAGCACTTAGCATATTCATACACATCAGATTTAGCATTCATATACATCTCTAGCACTAAGCATAATCAAATCTATTTAATCACATCTAAGCAATTAGCAATACAAAACATCTAATAATAAGCACAAAGCACAACACACAGTATTTGCATGGTTCACCCCCACCCTAAGGCTACATCCACCAACACTTCTTCTTTATTATCTTCATTCAATCCAGTTACAGCACAGAGCTATCAAAATCTTACTCCGCATAGAACAGGAGATATGTGCGCACCTCGTCAGATATTCCTTCCTCGAGTGGATCTAGCACAAAGCCTCCTTACAATCTGTGCACTCATCACTTACAACACTTTCACTCAGCTCTGCAATTCAATCACATAGATCAATTCTATAACTAATCCCTTGGGATAATCTTCTTTTTTACTTACATATCCTAGATATCTATTTATACATTACAAAAGTGGGTCTAAGCATGGGTAAACCCAAGGGCTGATATCCCTTTCCCATAACATATTCCCAAAAACCCAAAAAGCACCCAAAGTGGGCAAAGATCCCATGATCTCTGCTTCATCTCACACGCCTCCTTCGACAGGCTGTCAAAGTCCCAAAAACGGTCAAATATGACCAAGTATTCCTCAAAACTTGGTCAATGGCCAACAGGCCCCCAACACTCACTTTTGACTCATCTCAAGTCACTCTGGTTTGAGAAATTCTGCCTTGAATGCCTCGATCTTGGATCGAGCTACTTCAACATGTTGTTGTGCCACAGCCTCTTGCTCGGTGAACTCTTGGATGAGTGCATCATTTACTGGTCCATCCAGGCGCTGCTCTACTGAGATGATGACCTCTTCTAGCTCTGTTCCTTGAGTCTCAATCTCCAAAAATAACATGCATTCCTTATCCTGCATAGGTTGAATTTTTTGAGTTAATTCCATTACCTTGCTCTAGATCATATGGATTTGCTGCTGGGCGGTGCACTGCTCATGAGACCGCTTCATTCTCTCTATGGGTGATCAGGCCTTCAACTGCACCTGTAGGTTTTTGGCTTCATACTTCGCCTACTGGAGCTGCGACTCCAATTTATGCAATTCTAGATTCTTGATTAGGTTCTCATATATTTGGGCACTTATTTTACTTAACTGTTTGCATTCCTAAGTGAGTGCTATAATCCTTTCTATTGTTCTTCGGGCAATCATTTCTTGTTGGCCGCACAATTCTTGTGGGGTACTTGGTATGGTATGAAGCTCTAATTCCATGACTCTTTGTTGAAGTTGTTCAATAACTTCAGCAAGCTTCATCACTTGGTGTTATATGGGTTCTTTTGCCTTCTGCTCTAAGCTAGTCACAGAGCGAAATGCTCTGTTGACTACTTCTTCAATCCCTATTTGCTTCGCGAGAAGCTGCTCTTTATATTTTTGTATCTTCACTCTGTCTTCTTCAAATTTTGCTTGGAGAGTGTCCTTCTCTTGTTGCACAACTCAACGTTATTCGATGATTTCCTCCTGTGCTTGCTTTAAGGTCTAGGTGGTCTGCGTTGTTTCTTCCTATGCTTTCCGAAGGTGTACCTTGGTTGTGTCAACAATCTTGCGGAGTTGAACTAGTTCATCTCTGGCCTCTTCTATTGTCCCTTCTGGCAGGGGCGCAGTGGAGACTGTGTGGCTAGACTGAAGTGCCTACTGCACTCCTTTGAGATCGATCTCAATTCTATTGTACATTGTCTCTTTATTAGCTTCCTTATTTTCTTCTATCTCTTCTATAGCTTCATTCATAGTTGCGATGAGGAAACTGAAGTCATCTGGAGTGAGTGTGGTCTACAGCTTAGTTATGGGTGCTTTCAATTTCTTCCAGGAGGAAGGTTCCAGAGGCAAACCCTTCCTCTTCTTTATGATTTCTACTTCATCTTCTGGTCTTTGTTTGACTTCTTCTAAGTATTCTCCATCACCTCCTTGATCTGGTGTAATGAAATCCATCCTCATAGATAGGATGTCTATATCCTGTACTTCCTTAGAATTCTTCGTCGTGTTTGTTTTCTTTGTCTTACTAGGCCCAGGTGCATCCTGCGCAGCTTCTGGGCTGTTGATGTTGGACATTTCTGCAGGGTCTGGTGAAACAAGGAGGTTCATTGACCATTCCTTGGTGATCTCCTCCAGGTCTTCTTCTGTCAGCTTATAATAAGATTGAAGTTGTTCCTTGTGCTCATTAGTGTGTGTTGTAATATATATGAAATGACAATCTACGCTGAACTTCATCAAAGGTCGAAACCTGTGTAAAGTATTCAGGGTCATGCGAGGCTCGAACTGGATGGTGAGCTTCAATTGGGTGTAGTAGGTATGGAATATGGAATTGGATTGTCATTGCTTGTTCATATTGTTCAAGTACCACAATGTGATGAACTTCACGGCCAGTGGTTCAAATGGGTCAATGTCCAGGAAGATTGCACCTTTCGGTATCTCCCATGCAACGAAAGCTATAAGTATCAAGACCCAAGTAAAATGGAATCCATGCCCCTGATCCTGGGCTTCTCTGCAGTCAATATCTAGTTGATTCACCAGGTACTTCGCCTAGTTCATCTGTAGTCCCTTTGTGCACTTCCCTGTGAGGTCGACTACAAATCCAGATACTTGCATGGTTCGATTCTTGCGAACTAACTTGCCTGCGATTAGCTGACATGCAAGGCACACTGTGCCACTTTCAATAGAAGCTACCTTGTAGCCTTGCACACCTTTCTCAACATCACCATAAGATTCTTTGATCTTCTGAGCAAGAGCGTGATCCACAGTCTTTCCAGGATAGTAATCATGGGGATTAGGGCCCTGCATGCTAAGCCCGGTGATCCGATTGATCAGCATTGGATCAATTGTTATGCGATGATTTAACCATAAGTATCCTCCATGGTAACTCGCCAGCAACAAATTCACACAAGAATTCACCTCCTGGTGTCTACCGAAGTGCACTATCTTCATAACGTTGAGCAGAGTGGACTGCATGAGGTTCATCATCCAATGTTGAGGGAAAATCTTCAAATTATTTCCCTTGGTTCTGGTTAGGTACTTGTACAGGGCAAGAATGATGTAAACTTTACGATCCCCCGGGTCGAATTCACTAAACTTCAATGCTCCAATCTTGTCTTGATCTACGCGAACTGCACGTACCCCTTTTGGCAGGTACGCAGTGACTAGAGTGTACTCAAAGTATCTAGGTACACTGTCTCTATTGATCACACCACTCAGAGGTGGTATGTAAGCAGGTAGAATGGATGGAACCAACTTCACGTTGACCATATCATCTTTATGTTTGGTTCTTCTTTCTGCGTACGCTTGGGATGTTCCTGCTCGAGCATTCGATGAGGAGGCTTGCACTCCTCTCGTCAATGATGCCTGTATACCTATAGACAATCCTCTCTCCGACATGACTCTTTCGGCTCTGAGGCTACCAAGTACCTCTCTTACAAATTCTTTAGTTGTGCTAAATTCGTCGGACAAATACGCTCAGGATCAATATCTCGGGTTCTCAAAGTAATGTAGGTACTGTAATAAGGTAGAGAATAAGAGTATAGTAATCATTGTTCACAATTCACAATTAGAGTAAGTGTCTTCCATGCATGGCGCAATGGAATAAGTAAGTAACTCTGTAACGGATATGGGGCTTCATTATCTCTTGTTCTATCCATTATGGCACGGTCTAACAGTATGGTGATGAGCCAACTATGCTTTTCGATCCGTTAGGAGTGGCAGTCGAACGGGTATATCAGCTTCCAACAACTATATTTCTTCTCCTTGGTGAAGTGACCCATGTCATTGTTCTGGTATTCTGGCGAAGCTCCAATTTTACAAGTTTTCTTTCTGAGAGGTTCCCTCTGGAACCCTCTGTAGCCTGTCGATCTTTTTTCTCTTTTTACTTAGCTTCCTAGCCTTCTTCCCCGTGAGCTTTGTCTCGATATTTATTTTCACATTATGATTTTCCTTGGGCATAGTCACTTCGCATTGCTGAGGTTCTCTCCCAAGACTTAGGGGTACTACTTCGTCTATATCTGATATAGATACTCCAATCTTATGTGAGTCCCCTGATTCTTTTGTAGCTTTGACATATGGACTTCTAGTGTCAAATAGCTTTCATTTGTTCTCCTATTCTTCAATCAACTACGCGATCCTTTTGGTCATGAAATATTTTAACTCTTGTCTCTAATGTTCTAAAACCTTTTCTTCTTCCTTCTTCCTGGCTTTATCTCTTTCAATCCAAGGTTTTCCAAGTAACATAGTAAACAGGGCGTTGTCCTCAATAAATTTGATAATCTCAAAATCTTCCTCGATCGAAGTTCCATTGACATTCATAGATATCTGAGTGATCCTTCCACATAGGTTTACCAGTTTCCCTCTGAATAACCATATTCCTCTTAGTGAATGGATCATAGCAGGCCTTCCTATAGCTTCCCAAGTTCTCTTTTTCATAACATTCACCTGTGTTTCCTCATCCAGAACACAGTCAATGTCAAAGTCTCCTATTCTTACCTCGATGCATTTTTTTTTGTTAAAGACCTCTAATAATCTAACATGTTGGTGGTCATTCAAGGTTTCTTTCATTTTTATCAATACCTTCTCTGATTCTTGTTGGGGTTCTACTATTTTTGGATCTGCCTTAGGGTTTTCTTCATTCAGATTCATTCTTTCAAGCTTAGCAATCATTCTAAGACAATCCAATACCTCATGGTCCATAGCTTGACAACAAAGACAACTATGTCTTGCACCAGGACATTCCTTAGGTAGATGTCTCGGTCTTTTGTAACTATAACATAGGGTTAATCCTCTCTTCCTTTTAAATGATCCCCAACTTCTATTATACTACGCACTAGGATCATGGGAGCTAGTCTGCAAAAAAATCTTTCTAGGGTCCTGCATCCATTGGTTAGTCCAAACATTCTTTCTATGCATAGGTATAACATATCTATCATTATTCTTATCAGATCTACTCATATCAAACTTTCTTTCATCTATTAATGCCCTAGTTTTAAATCTAGGACATAATCTATCAAACATACCTAGATCCATACTCTAGAAACAAAAAATTTCACTTATCTTACCTCTACAGAGCACAAAGCTTTCAGATCTAAGAAATTTTAATTATTCTTACCTTTATCGGAGCACTGAGCTTATAGATCTTGCCTCTTTTCTACAGATTTGACCTCTTTTCTTTGGAAACTTCCACTTTTATCTTTCTTAGAGCACAAAGCGTTCATATCTCGCTTCTTTTCTTCAGATATGGCCTTCTCTTTTCAGCACAGAGCTTTTCAGATCAAGTAAAATACTGCGCACTAGGGCACAGATCCACGCACAGAGCTTCCATAATTTCAGGATGAATCTTTGCACAAATCTTCTTCTCCCTTAGTTCCCAACAATCACAGTTTTGTTCCCGGCAATGGAACCATTTGTTGGCACAGGGGCAGACCCTGGGTTCAACACTACAACAACGCACCAACAAAACCCTAACTACCGGCCCTTTTGGCAACACCTGTGAAGCAGATGAAGTCTCACATGAGGTAGAGGCAGGGGTTGTTGCAAGACTCAGGTGTCTACAACCTTAGCTGGGACACAGATCTATGATTATATCGCTTACAAATCACTTATCATAGGTCATTCATCAATATTCCACTTAGATATACTTCACCGACATAACAGAGCATCGCATCATTCACTTAGGTCTAGGTTATTTTAGCAGTTAGAAACAACAAGACAAATTAGATCTGGTAGACCAAGCACTTAGCATATTCATACACATCGGATTTATCATTCATATACATCTCTAGCACTAAGCATAATCAATTCTATTTAATCACATCTAAGCACTTAGCAATACAAAACTTCTAAGAATAAGCACAAAGCACAACACACAATATATACATTACAAAAGTGGGTCTAAGCGTGGGTAAACCCACGGGCCGACATCCCTTTCCCATTACATATTCCCAAAAACCCAAAAAGGACCCAAAGTGGGTCGAGATCCCATGATCTCTGCTTCGTCTCATGTGCCTCCTTCGACAGGCTGTCGAAGTCCCAAAAACGGTCAAATATGACCAAGTATTCCTCAAAACTTGGTCAAGGGCCAACAATTATAAAATGATACCAGGTGTTTGTTTTAGTAATGGTTCCATTTCCCTAAAACCTAGGTAAATGCTCCTTGAGTTTTGGTAATGGGTGAGTATTTGATGTAATATTCAAGGGAGAAGATATGTTCCATGGGGTGGTTGTAGCATCTTCCTTGAATTGGAAAAGTCCATATTTCTTTATGACTTTAGCAGGATTGGTAGTGGATTGAATAGGGACTTGATGACTGTATATACTACCAATTACTGATGAAGCAGAAGGTTGTGAGGAGGAGAGACCCCCGGTACCACTACCACTACCCGCAGATGTCATGTTGAATGTGATAGGTATGGGTAATAAAGATGAACTGGCATAATCAGATAAAGTTCCCCTAAGAGAACTTGGTTGTGTTGATAAAACAATTTTTCTCCTTCCTATTTCAACAATATGGGTAGCTTCAATGATCCAAAAAGGATCCAGAGAAGACTAAGGATAACTCAAAATTCGTAGAAGCAACTCAAGAAGCTCAAAATGTCCTCAATAGTTATAGAAAAGGAAAAAAATCAAAATCCTCAAAACTCAATGAAATTGGCGTCATTGCGAAGAGTGCGTCGCAATATTTCCAACGGCGTAAACAGCTCGTCAAATGGAGTTACAAATCAAAGTATATTCGCAGTCAATGTTTTGGTCAACCTAGCCCAGTCAGCAGGGATGAATCAGCATCCGTACTGCTGATGTTAGCACTAGTACGGATGACTTCATCATCTGTACAGTATATGCGGCACACATAGAGGGTGACACATGTCATGCTGACATCAGCATGGTGATGTGGCAGCACCAGAGGCTACCACATGTCACTCATTTTTGGACTTTTTTGAAAAATCTATTGACTAATGAAAAGGTGCCACATGGAAGTTTATACAGCCACATGTTCGGTGACATGGCAAGTTGACTAGGAAGAGATGACATGGCAGTCATTGTGCAAGAATGTGACATGGGCCAATGAGTGGACGCCACGTGGCCCAGTTATATGCAATAGTATCTATTGAAAATCATCATCACCATCAATTGCCAAAACTTTTCTCGATTAATAATTCAAATCCAAGACACATTAGTTTTTATAGTACTCAATATAAAACCCCAGGAAAGTTTCAGGAATGTCAAAATTTACAACTTCAATTTCCCCTTCCCTTTATTTTATTACCATAGATTTTATAAGAGACTATTAACATAGTCATTCAAACAGTTAAAACCAGACTACATCAAGCACGCATGAGAGGCTGTGAAGACAACATAAAGCCATTAACCTTTCAGTATACAATGCTTGTATCAAAACCTTCAATATTTGTTGTATAAACAGACTGGGTTTGAAACCCCATATGAAACTAGTGCTCATTGTTTTATTTTAACATCATATAACTTCAAAATCGACCAAACCCCCATGGATAAATAACAAATGAGCCAAGACTTCATGGATATAACCCATATTTCCCACTAGTTGGTTAATCACTATAATATACATCAAGACCAGAGTTCGAATCTACTAATTTGCACACACCAAATAAAAAAACCGAGGCCTGGGAACGAAAAGGCAAAACATCCATAAGGGATTTTGAAAAAAAAAACATTTAACCATTTACTTCCACAACAGACTTTTCACAGAACTCATATGGTGGTTGCAACGCAAATACGCCTATATATTCACAATAGTTGAAAGATAATTTGAAGGATCTGCAAGTCTTCCAAACACTGGGTAAAGGTTATGGTGGTATGCATGAAAAAAAAACTATTCTTTTGTGTCTCAAAGAAAAAGCATTGAATTTCAATCACCAGAGATGAGTGAAAGTGAAAAATACTTGCCTTAATTATTTTCCAACAGTCATATCAACATAAGAAGCATTCATTATGGGTGTAACGCAATCTCATAATCCAAACAGAAAGGAATTTCAAACATTATTCTTAGCTTGAAACATTTAAATTCCAACTAGGAGGAACCTCCATATAAACGAAATTTGCACAGCCGTGATAACCACATACATCCATTATAAAATTTGGAAAGAAAACACAGTCTATAAGCAAATATAAGAGCCAACATCATGATTTTATTCGGAGTGGAGCTACAGTTCATGAATGGAGAGGTAAGAGCCAACATACATGTAAGGAGAATGCCAGAAAACCAAGAAGCTCCACTATTTTTTCCAAGGCCGAGCAAAACGGATGAAGCACCAACCAAAACAACTAACACAAGTGAAAACAAAGTGAGGGTGGCAACCTCGAGGTAGGGATAGAGTGACGTGCATTAATTGTACATCGTTTCCCACATTAACTCCATCAACTATAGTCAAGTACGAGCACACCCACATAGTCCACTATCTTTTCCACATAACATTTCAATCCAAAAATTTGAATTTTCCTCCCTATATTAAACTTATAAATCTTAACATATACTCAAGACTTAGCACCAAAACATGTCATGTCCCACATTCCTTGCTAGTAAAGGATTTCCATCTTATAAAAATTTATCAATTGTCCATGATAATAACAAGTATACCATAAGTGAAACACACCATAAATATATGTGGATCATGCTTGGAATTTGAATCAACAAGTCAAAATATATGTGTAGAAAGAATAAACCAAGATGCTTATTAAAACACATATTTTTCCCCTTTAATTTATTTTTCAAATTAAACTGCTAATGCAACCATCATTCGTTCATTTCACTTGGAAAGCGGTTTTGAATTTAAAACTATAGAATCATCTTTTCAATGTAGTCATGAGCACAAATAAAAAACAAAAGAGAATCACCTTTCATCATTACTCACATAACGATATCCCACCTATTTAGTATATTATTAAATATATATAAGTAATAATCCATTGCAACCCATTTGCATGCAGTGATTCCATGTTGCGTTCTTGGGCATCACAAACTGACAACTCCACTAGGAAATCTATTCTCAAAAGATTTAGAACTCAGAATGTTTGGTTTCACGGACCAATAGAAGTACATGATCAAAAAACTGCTCAAAATAATAGCTATGCAACATGGGGAAAAATATGGTTTAAGGGAAATAATGAGACGGGACTTAGGGGAATAACTTATAGAAAGTGATATGTATGAGGGGAGTTGGTCATGTATGCATAACAATCGAATAAGACATAACGGATAATGTTTTTTAGACTTTCAAGGAGAATGTTTTTGATATTCTCTTGAATCTTAGGATGGAGGGAAGAAAAGGATAGTAGAAATAAGGAAGAAGACAAAACTAATTATACTACTATAATATTGAAAGAAAAAAGATATTTCAGTGGTGTCTCAAAAGGAGGACATCATTGATAGTTGTGTGTATTTTATTTTCATCGATCAACAATACTTACAAAATGACATTGTTATGGAAAAACTGATCCAAACTTTATTTCTGATGATTATGAGAAACAAACAGCAGAAATTAAAAACTCAACAACCCAAAGCAAAAAGAAAACAGTAACAAAAAAGACTGCATATAGAAATCATGTTTACATAAGGCGTTAATGATCAAGTTGGTTCCACATAATGTTTCAAGTGGGAACCATTAGTATTGTAAGAGAACAATCGATCCACCAAATCCTTTAGAAGGTATGAGTTTGTGCCCAGGATAAAAGCGATTTTGAAAGGACCTAGCCATAATTTTTGGAATTTAGAATGTCTCCCTCTTTTAGCATGGGTTGAGTCCCATAGTAGGGATTTGTCATCACTTTTAAATTCAGAATCCTTTGCTCGTTTGTTAAAATACTTTTTCATTGTTTGTTGCCTTCTTTTTAAGTTCTCCAAGGAAAAATTTCTTTGTTCTTCCAGAGATAACAATGCATTTATCCTTTGGGGAACATTAGAAGAATTTAATTCTTCAATCTGTAACATCAGCCATAAGGAAGAAATCTCTAGCTCAGTAGGCAGAATAGCCTCTTGGCCATTAATGAGATGAAAGGGAGTAAAGCCTGTACTTTCTTTGGTGGTTGTGTGGTTCCCAGAGAACATAAGTCATAAGTGTGTGCCACTGGCGAGGTTTGTCTTCTATGATTCTCTTTACGATCCTAACTAGATTCTTGTTAGTGGACTCTTCTTAACCAGATGAAGTGAAAATTTTGACCCCTAACTTAACCAGAAATTCAGTCAATTTTGTAGAAATGAAGGTTGGTCCATCGTTCATAATGATCTCTAATGGGATGTCAAATCTGGAAAATATATTAGATTCTAGGAAAGAAACTACATGTTCAAATTGTGCGTGTTTAAGAGGAACAACCTCATTCCACTTAGTAAATTAATTAGTGGCTTTCAAAACACATATATTACCTGCAGAAGATGGAGGGTTGATAGGACCAATAAAGTCTAAGTCCCATTTAGAAAAAGGGAAATCCGGAAGGACAGGTTGTTAATGCATGGCAGAGAGACGTTCTTTTCCAGTGAATTTTTGGCACTTATCACAGGATCTTGAAAATTTATATGAGTCGCAAAATATCGAGGGTCGGTAGTAACCATTTCTTATGATCTTAAAAGCAGTAGCCTTAGCAGAAAAATGACCACCGATGTGGATGACAGAAGTTGATGATCCATGGATTTCGTGTAACAATTTATGTGATTCTTCATTATTTACACATCAAATTAACAAACCATTACCAAACCTCCTAAACAAAAAGTCTCCTAAAATGATATACTTGGAAGCTTCAAGGAGGAGTCTCCTTCTCTGGTGAGGATATAAGTTATCTGGGCACCTTTGATGTTGCAGATAATACACCATATTTTTATACCAAGGATGCTCATCTATAGAAAGATTTTGATTTTCAATATAGAATAGCGTTGAAAGCAGATTATCTTGATCATCAAGTTCTTCACTTGGTTCAGGGTGTTGATGTAAGTGAAGGGATAAGTCTCATCCCTTGATTGTCTTTGAATTCATGATCATCAAATAAGTGGACTTGAACCAATAAACCAATTCTTACCAAGTGGAAAGGATTTTGGGATATTTCCTTTCGAGAGAGTTGACAAATAATGCATGCAAGTGTTGTTATCATTAGCCCGTATGTTATGACAAGCATTAGAAAATAATACCAGGTTTTCGTTTGTAGTAACGGTGCCATTTCCTAAAAACCTAGGTAAATGTTCGTTGAATTTTGGTAATGGGTGAGCAGTTATTGCAAGATTCAAGGGAGAAGATACATTCCATGGGGTGGTTGTAGAATCTTCCTTGAACTGGAAAAGTCCATATTTCTTTATGAATTTAGCAGGATTGGTAGTGGATTGAATAGGGACTTGATGACTATATATATTACCAATTATTGATGAAGCAGAAGGCTTCGAGGAGGAGGGACCTCCTGTGCCACTACCACTACCCACAAATGTCATGTTGAAAGTGATAGGTATGGGTAATAAAGGTGAACTGGCAGAACCAGATAAGGTTCTCCTAAGAGCACTTTTTTGTGTTAATAAGACATTTTTCCTCCTTCCTATTTCAACAATAGGGGTATATTCAGAGGACAACCCTCTTCTCCTTCGAGAGATGAGAGGATTAGAGGACATTAAAATAAATACCAAAGAGGTAGGAAAATGGAGGTTACTGATGATTTATAGGCTACCTTTGTCTGCCTTCCCAACGTTCATGAATATTTATGTCCCTTTCAATTACTTTCCAAGAGTGTTCAATTTCAGCACGAGTATTAGCAGTTTCTAAAATAATGTTTAACAAAGTCAGTGCAATGTTGTTTGGTCATCCAGACTGTTTCCAACATTGGGTTGTCTCATAACAGGTATTGTCATGGGAAAATCAGTCAAGGAGTAATTAGTCAAAATAGAAAAAGGAAAGATAATCATGATACAATCAACCAGAGAGATATGGAAGATCTCCCCAGTATGGTCGCCAAATAAATGTTGAGGAAAAAGTATGAGGAACCTTACTCAAGCATTTTCAGATCTTGTTGGGCTAAGGCAAGATAGTTGGGAATGTCACCCGGGGTTTATATCCTTAAAAAAAATCACTTAATCCACAAGTATTAAGTATGAGGGACCAAGGTTGATTTTATATATGTTATATGTAATTATGCAAAAGAAATAAAATAAGCAAGGAATTGCATAAGCATGTACATGGATAAGAGACAAGGTTAAAAGAAAATTTTGAATCAAAAAATTAGAATACACATGTGAGACAGAAATCAGAAATCTGATTTTTATATTTATTTCATTCTGAGATACAAAGTTGAATTCTCTTTACAAAACTTTGTGAGGGTAGGGACCAAAGTCAGATTTAGAAGCCTCCGATGGGCACCATACAAAAAGACTTTGACAACAAAATAAAACTAAAACTAAAGTTCGAGATCAGCTTACCACAAAATGTTGTCGCTTGACTCTGCAAAATATTCTTTATCAGACATGAAATTTAATTCATAAACAAGTAAGAACACATAGACTACCAAAGATAAATCATACACCTTAAAAGACAAGTTGTTGAAAGATATGATTCAGTTTTAAATCTTGTTGTCATCAAGATGGTTAAGCCTTCTAGTAAACTCAGAATGAATGAAGAATGAAAATATATCACAAGTACAAAGCAAACCTTATAGGAGGATTTATCCTTCTATTCTCTCTCCTCTTGTCTCTTCATTTGATTGATCTTTTATTATTTCTCAATAAGTTATGGTAGTTCAACTACCTTTCTTTAGTTAAGCTTAATCAGCTTAACTAATTAGTTGAGACAAATAAATAATAATGTATATAAATAAGGGTCTAATTAAATAATAACTAAATAGGTGTGACCCCTTGTGACTCTCATTTTCAATTTATTTTAATAATCATCAAAACATGAAGTATAAAACCCCAACATTTGATTCAAACATCCTCCTTGTAATTCCCATTCTCATATTTATGATCAGATATTTTAATATCAGCAAAATACAACATGACTATATCCAAAAATGGCATTATATCCATGCTTTCCAAAACACTATCTAAATATGTGTTTGTTGTCCAAAACATTGTCAAAATAAAAAAGATCGTCCTCAATAGAAAATAACATTAATCAACATTAAAAACCATATTTGTTGTGAGAGGCATTTGGCCTCTTTTCACTGTTTCCCTATTTTGATATTTTTGTTGCAGCCTTAGGCTGATTGGAACCTTGACGATGGATCTCATTGATGACATGGGAGAAATTGTCTTTGATATGAATATGGGAGGAAATTTATTCAGAGGAATCTTCAGAAGAAATAGGGGAATTGGCCACTTTTTTTTCCTTTATCAATCTATGGTTCGGGCATGGTGGTCTTGATCCTTTTGCTTGCATGTGAGAATTGAATAGGAGAAACAATGCAATCAGCTTGGGCATTTGGATTGAGTGGTAGTGGAGGAGGAGGTAATGGAAATGACACAATAGGTCAACCATGGTGATGAGCTACATGCTGATGAAAAATTTCTTCCCAACCATCATTGGCAAGTGGTTCTAGCTACATAGAAATGTGAGGGGGAACACGGATACCAGATAAGTTTTGATGTGGTTGGAAAGGAGGCTTCCCAGGTCAAGGCTGGAGAATCCCATGACCAACTAGGTTGAAGAACCCATCTTGAAAAACTTGATTTAATTCGTGTGCATCAGTGTCAAAATGTATGGATAATCGTGGCCTTATATGGCCTCTCTGAAATTATTTCTTCAGCCTCTATTAGCACCTCTACCATTACTGCCTCTTCTGAAGAAACTCATCCTAAAGAAATATTCCAATCATGTTATGAAAAACTCTGAACAATCCATGCATCAATACTCTACCTAAATAAAATCAAAAGGTTGGCTCTATCATTCACCACAGAAGCACATGCAATCCATCCATCAATACCTTAAAACTCAACAATCAATTGTCATTTGAACAGGGAGTCATCGAGCTATTGGGAATATTATGGGCTTATAATGAGAGAAAAATGGTAGCATGGATCGGAAGTGACCAACGAATATTGTTCAAGCAAATGTAAAAGTAACAGAAAATGTATCCATATCCAAACTTCCAACACCAATCATCGGCTAGCCTTTTCTTTTGTTATTAATCCTTTCTCTTTTCAAAAAAATGAAATTCATAATAATAGAACAAAGAAAGTTTTAAATGTATTTGGGAAGATGAGGAACATATAATGAGAGAAAAGTGAGAAAATGAAAAGAAAAAAGATGATTATTGTTCTATTATATGCAATAGTATCTATTGAAAATCATAATCACCATCAATTGCCAAAACTTTTCTCTATTAATAATTCAAATCCAAGACACAACAGTTTTTTATAATACCCAATATAAAACCCCAGGAAATTTCCGAGACTGTCAAACTTTACAACTTCAATTTCCCCTTCCTTTTATTTTATTAGCATATCTTTTATAAGAGACTATTGATAGAATCATTCAAACAAGTAAAACCAAACTACATCAAGTGTGCATGGGAGGCTGAGAACACAACATAAAGCCATCGACATTTCAGTATACAGCGCTTGTATCACAACCATCAATACTTGATGTATAAACATACTAGGTTTGAAACCCCATATCAAATCGGTGCTCATCGTTTTATTTTAACATCATATAACTTCAAAATCGACCAAACCCCCATGGATAAATAACAAATGTGCCAAGACTTCATGCATATAACCTGTCTTTCCTACTATCGGGTTAATCACTATAACATATATCAAGACCAGAGTTTGAATCTACTAATTTCCATACACCAAATAAAAGAACTGAGGTATGGGCATGAAAAGAAAAAACATCCATAAGGGATTTTGTAAAAAAACCATTTAACCATTTATTTCCACAACAGACTTTCCACGGACCTCATATGGTGGCCGCAAGGAAAATACACCTATATATTCACAACAATTGAAAGATAATTTGAAGGAGTTGCAAGTCTTCCACAGATTGGGTAAAGGGTATGGCGTTATGCAAGAAAAAAATAAACTATTATTTTGTGTCTTAGAGAAAAACCCTTAAATTTCAATCACCAAAGATGAGTGAAACCAAAAAATACTTGCCATACTTATTTTACAATAGTCATAACAATAGAAGCAGCATTAATTATGGGTGCAATGCAATCACATAATCCAAACAGAAAGGAATTTCGAACATTATTCTCAGCTTGAAACATTTAAATTCCAACAAGGAGGAACCTCCATAAAAATGAAATTTGCACAGCTGTGATAACCACATACATCCATTATAAACTTTGGAAAGCAAACACAATCTGTAAGAAAATCTAAGAGCCAAAATCATGATTTTATTCAGAGCGGAGATATAGTTCATGGATGGGGACGTAAGAGCCAACATACCTGTAAGGAGAATGCCAGAAAACCAACAAGCACCACTATTGTTTCCAAGGCTAAGCAAAACGGAGGCAACTCCAGCTAAAGAAACATCCACAATCGCAAACAAAGTGAGGGTGGAGACCTCGAGGTAGGGTTAGAGCGACGTGCAATAATTGCACGTTGTTTCCCACATTAATTCCATCAACTATAGCCAAGTATGAGTGCACCCACAGAGTCCACTATGTTTGTCACATAACATTTCAATCCAAAAAATTGAATTTGCCTCCCTATATTAAACACATAAATCTTAATGTATACTCAACACTTATCACCAAAACATGTCATGTCCCACATTCCTTGTTAGTAAAGGATTTCCATATTATAAAACTTTATCAATTGTCCATGATAATAACAAGTATACCATAAGCAAAACACACCATAGCTATATGTGGCTCGTGCTTGGAGTTTGAATCAAAAAGTCAAAATATTTGTGTAGCAAGAATAAACCTAGATGCTTATTAAAACACATATTTTTCCCCCTTTCATTTCTTTTTCAAATTAAACTACCAATGCACCCATCATTCGTCCATTTCACTTGGAAAGCGGTTTTGAATTTCAAACTATAGAATCATCTTTGCAAGGTAGTCATGAGCGAAAATAAAAAAAAAAATAAGTGAAGAATCTTTCATCATTATTCACATAATGGGATCCCACCTATTTAGTATATTATTAAATGTATATAAGTAATAATCCATTGCAACCCATTTGCATGCCAAGATTCCATGTTGTGCTTTTGAGCGTCAACAAGAACCTTAGCATATCCTAGAAATACATGTGCCTACACATACTCAAGCAAAATATTAGAGCATCGAGGGGTGGATTTCTCACACTTTATTCATATAATCAAAACTTCAAAATTTTCAAAATTGACAACCATTCCTTAAAAATAATTTTTTTCTTTTTTCCAAAACTTCTGACTAACATGTAATATGAATCAAGCAAAAGCATCACAACATAAATGCAACAAAACAATATGTAAAGCAAAACATGAAAGAAAATGCAACTACTCTATGATGAACACACAAATGCAAATGCAAGAAAACAAATGACCTACCTACGTACCTAGTCCCCGAGGCCCGTAGAGATCAAGTGATTAGTTATATCAAGTGAAACCATACAACCAATGCAACCACCTGCTCAACATCTCATCCAGGTATCTCCCCCTATGCTTAATAATGTAATACAACAATGATAAGTCAATCACAAAATAATCATGAGCATAATTAAGCATGCAACCAATCATAGAAAACAACTCATGGAGGTGGGTGGGAGGGAGAAAACCCTGCTGGAAAGAATAGCCACGAGCTTGGTCCACCCATATCTAAATAAGGCTACCACATATAGATGATGGCCCATATTTTTCCTTAGTAGCGTGATCATTGCTTCCTAAAGATTGAGAGGGGATGAGAGATCCCAAGAAAATCCTATGGTTTCCTAGAGAATGAGAGATGGGATAAGGGACAATCTTAGGCCTAAAGAAATAATATTTTCCCGCACTCATAATATGTTGCCTCTTCGTCTGCAAATCCCTACCGAAAAACCTAAGATAAAAATGTTGCTTCTCTGTAGTGTGGATATATAACTGTTTTGAGATGGCCACGTCCTCATGCCCATCAAAATTTGAGCACAAATATGAAATAAAATATTCATCAAATAAAAGTTATGAGTCCTCAAAAGGATAATCTCCAAGGTATGGTTGGGATTCAACATAAGTGCACTACAACAAGACATCCCCTGGTGGATGAAGAAGGTATGTGATCATAACATCACTTGGTTGCCAAGTATCTTGATCGTCCACATATGAAAATCAACCTTCCAAAGGAAATAACTCAGTATTCCTTATTTGGAAGTTTTCCTCAATGTTTTGAATGGGATCTTCGTTAAAATCGAAACAACCAACATCCCATCCATGCTTCTAGAATTATATGAAATAAATAATTTGATTTTCACCGGTATTTGAGGGTTGCTCCTTGAATTCACCTGCATCACTGGAACTGATCACTTCCTTGCAAGGTTGGACAACTTTATCTTCCTTAATAGACACCAATGTCTTGTGTTGATCTTCAGTGGGAGAAATTTCATCGGGATCTTCTTGGTAACTTTATTCACAAATTTGTTCTTCAAATATCTCTTCATCTATAGGGGATTTTTCTTCAGTATGAAGTCACCAAGTTGTTCTTCAGTATATTCTTGAGACAACTCCCTTATAGGACTCATCATATGCTTAATGATTTCATCAACAACATTTTTCTCTTCCACATGTAAAAGTGTCCTTGTGATATGGTATGTTCTAGGCAAGGGTTCATCCTGTGGTGCCATAATTACATTGTATGAAATGAAACTTCAATTGAGTCGTCAGATGAACTCAAGGCTCATCGAAGATTGAAAAGGGTATCTTCCCTTAATGGAGTTTCCAAATAAACTTATATGAAGTTCATCAAAATTTGATAAGAGGGTAATTCCCTTAATGGAATCGCCAAGCAAGCTTTGGGTAAAAGCTTTGAGGGAAAAGATTGCCAAATGTCATTTTGGGCTTAGAAATTATTCAAAATATTCCCCGACAATGACACCAAAATTGTTATCACACATATTGTAGTTTGGGGAAAGCCCAACCCAAGAGATAAGTGTGTGACACAACTAGGGGCACCTGTCACTATCACCTCAATATATATCCCCCTCGTTTTAGTGAAGGACAAGTCCAACACAAGGGAGGATTCCTGGTGATTCTAGGGGGATTGCAAGGGGGGAAGCAATGAGCTACAAAAGTAGCTCTACAGTTCAAGGTCCAATATGAATTGAGGCTTGAGGAGAGAGTCTTTGGAGTTGGTAAATAGTTTCTAAGGTTGTGTACCTGCAAAGTAGTGTTAGATAAACCAAAATAAGACCAAATATGATGATATAAGCCTCAAAACAAGTGGGGAATCAAAAAGAAACCTTGGTGTCCCAAAATTGCAGCAATGAAGAGATATATCTCAGCAATGAAAACGGTTATATAAAGTGCAAATTATATCATCTAATCGGCTTATGATATTGGATAAATTAGAATGTACTTAGAGATAGTATTCCAATGCTTAAAACAATGAATTAGATGACAAATGAGGGTTGTAAGAAAGTGTGATCAACAAATAATTATAACATCCCTATGGCTGTAGAAAAAAAATTCTACAGAAACAACTTTTAACCAAAAAAATTAGCAAGTAAGTTACCCAATCAATAGCCCTTGACAAATAGATAAATTTCCACTACTTACATGCCAATTTCAATTGTCAAAAGTGAAAGAAACTTGTTGAGAAAGAGAGTTGTAGTGCAGCCCTAATGGTTGTAGCTTAATGTCTATTACAGAAACACAATCACTTAGGCAATCAATACACCCTTTAAGGACAAGATATCCAATAGCATATAGAATTTAAATCCAACTTGAACAATCTTAATATCTCAAATTTCATGTTTATCAATGCAACAATATTCAATCTCCAATGCAATTAGTGCTTTATATATTAGGTAATGGAGTCTCTTGCTTGAAAAACTACCTAGACAAGAAGGAGAATAAAACATTTTCTTAATAATTAAACCCTTATAAGACACAAGAAAGAACAAAATATCCAAATTGTCTAGCTTAGAAATCCAAGTCAAGCTAAGGTTTATTACTCTTCTAGGGGTGTAAACCCTTTTACTCCCTGGAGAAAACAAACCCTAGCAAGGTTTTTCTACAAGGATGTAAACCCTCTTACTCCTTGTAGAAATCCTTAATCATTTTCGATAACAATAGAATAAAATTCCTTGATGGAGGGTGTATGCCCTTATACTCCTCCAAGGGTTTGATAGTATAACCTTGAAATTGAGAAGAAAGACACAAAATTGCAGAAATTTCTTACCTAATCCAAGAGATAGCATGAAAAACCCTTACTTTATTGAGAAATTACAACAATTTTCCAAGAAGAAGCATCCAAGAGAAGTTGCTAGCCTTTATTCCACCAATATACAAGTGTAGCATCTATAGTGACAAGAAAATAAGAGATAGTGAATTGTCCAAAGAGGCTGAAATTTTAGTCCAAGAGAAAATGCTCAAGTGATGAGCTATCCCCAAATGAAAAATGTCTTGCCTCAAATTTATATGAGGAAACCCAAGTCATAGTTTTTCCACTTAATAATTAATTCCATAAATTTAGGTCTAAAACCTAGTTACAATGCTTAATTGACAAGACGTCTTTCTCTTTTTCCCACATAGGCTACAAAATGACCAAAAATAACAAGATGATGGGACATTAGCCCATAAAAACTCTCTCCAAAATGTCACATGTGACAGAAAATCCTCCAAAGGCTAAGACGTCAAGTTAGAAGAGTGTCACGTCATCCCCAAGTCAAGCCATAGAGTGGAACTTCAAGCCCACGACATCACCAAATGTGCTAGATATGCCAAACTTTTCATCAAAAATGTGACATCATGCTTCCCAAGAGGGACGTTTTGGCATAGGAGGTTGACATCATCCTTCCTTCATGATTCTAAGCCTCACTTAAGTGCTAAATTCACCTTCCCAAGTGCAACGTTCATCTTCCAAAGCCTCCAATGGGATTTCAAACCCCTATGGAGGTCCAAGTGGCCTAGTCCCTCCATGAATGCCTTCCGTTAGGCAAGGTACTACAAAGACAAACAAGTACACCCTCCAAGGGTCCACAAGTCACATGCATCATGCCAAGTAAGCCACATTTAATGAAAGAACCACCCAAACATATGCATTATATCCCCCCTTTTCAAACTAAACAAATGCTCAAA
>ML817299.1:93470-130172 GCA_009831015.1 Picea engelmannii
CACTTTGAATTATAATACACTCACCACTTCACTTTATTATTTACCTTTTAAAATCTCTTAAACCACTTTGACTACTTTGACCTTTTGGGGCTTCTAGATGACATATGAGGGTCCTCCAACTTCGTAAGGCCATAAATCTCAAATCGTGAGGGGTTATGTGACATTCTACATACCACCAGAAATGGAATGACATGTACTATCCATATAGAATAGTATTATCTAAAAATATATCATAACTCATATTGTTATCCATCAAACAAACTTGGGTCCATTACCCAAACATGGGGTCTCCAACTTCTTATGGCCATAACTCTCTAACCGTGAGGAATTATGTAACGTTCCACATACCACTGAAAATGACATGATAAGACCTATCCATCTAGGATATTTTCCCTGGAAAATTCACTTTCCTTCATCTCATTATTCCACAATTAAGCATGGGTTCTCTTACTTCACAAAGCATCTTCCCGTGAGGGCTTTCACCATAAGGGGACCACTTTGGAGTTCATCCATATTTACTTCTTATCAACCATGAAAAAACAATAATGAGTCATATTTACATCAAACAATATTGGGTCCATTACCTAAACCTTTGTGCTACGGGGATTTCTTCAAGGGTTGACATCAATGACAACCAACCTTAATCAACACCCTTTTATTTTCCATTATTTTATTATGGTCTGAGCATTGAGTGTTATGTGCAATGGAAAGTAAAGAGCACCGCAATTCCACTTGAATTTAGGAACACATTGAGTTACATGTGCACTAGAAATTAAAAGACACTGCAAATGCGTTCCCCAATCAAGCGAGACATTTATAAATTAATTGTTTTATTTTTTTTAAAAGGTCCTTAATTTTTATGGAGAAGTGTTTCATTCCTCTCAGGACCTTAGGGCGAGCATCTAGAAGGATAATTTATGGATTTTAACTTTTGCCAACTGCAACACCTCTGGGCCTTTAGCACCTTTTTCCCACGAAATGAGGTACAAAATCTTCTTGGGGTCAATGAGACCAAAAACCCAAAAGATAAGGAAATGAAAGGGAAGAGATGTGTAAAATATTAATAAATGAGCGGGAATAGCACAATGACCCTTCAAGGATGCCTCCTAGTAGCAACCCTTTCCCCAAGGGTGACCCACTTACTAGGAAACCATGTCGACCACCAAGGTGAAGTAAGGCAAAAGGTATAATTTCCAAGCAAATGTTTCCATAATCAATAAAGGACCCTTTGTAACATGATCGAATGCTTCAATTATTAAAGTGAAACTTACCACAAGACCAAAATTGTTACCTCAAGAAGCAAGATGTGTTGTCCTTTATGGGCCATGCTGGTGTGGCAGATGGTGTTATGTTGTTGACGATTAATGATGATGTGTGGTGGAGAGGAGGGGCTTTGTCTGGCTCTCGAAACTCCATGTCTTCTACCTGTGGGCCTCGAGACAACATCTCCTTAGTTACCCCTAGGTTGGGGGGGTAAGAGAATCAATCCATATGCTATTGTTGGTATTCAATAAATATATAGGAAATATGCATAGACGATGTATATGACATTACGCATCAACATTTTCGTCAATGTAAAAAATAATAACTAGATTATAGTTATAGTAATTGTACAAAGAAATCAAAAAGAAATAGACGGAAGTCACTGCACATGCACGATGACATTGTCCTCGTTCAATATTTATCCCACATGCAACACAACGTTGTCTTCATTTAATGTAAATTTTCCATGTACTAAAAAATTGTGCAACATATATATTGTTTTGGGTTTCTTTTGCAAATATATTTCATATTTCATTTCTGTCAGGCCAAGAAGTAGTTCATAGAGTATAGGTTCCCTGGCGTTGCATTGCACATTATTGTTGTTTATTGTACATATAACAACACCCACACAATGTTTATATACAAAAGGACATCTTTGATTACATCTTACATAGTCAAACATTGCATTAATAGGTTCAAATGGAGTTGAATATGCATTTATTGTTATCATTGTACACTTGACCTATTTATATAGTACAAATCTTAAAAATTTAGGACATATATATATATATAGTCTTGTACACGAGATTTGTAGATAGAGTTGTTAATCTATACTTACAACGTTTGTCAGCCCAGTTAGTTTTTCATATCTTTGACTGCTTTTGTTGTGAGTTATGTTATAAATGTCGACTATGTTGTGTGGAACACCTTTTCTTTTACATCTCTCCTCTTTGTTATATTTTTAAATAGAAAAATGGTAAATTTCCTTGTTTGCAGTTGTCGTTCCAATGAAGAGAAGAAATGTCCATATGTCTCAAACAGATGCAGATGATACATAAAAGACTGTAGTTGTCATATAGATTTACCTAAGATACATCAACATACAAATAAAGAAAAATTGACAGGGGAAAGGCATATCGTTGCTTTTTCATCCTCTTTGTCTCCATATTTTATATGCAAATTTTACTGTGATCCAACTTTCCTAGCCAAGGTCATGACAGCTCCAATAGTGTCGATTGGATACATGTTTGTATTACTTTCAAATTTATTGATTGTTATATCTGGTATGAAATTGTATTATTTGCAGGTTGGAGACAATGTATCGATGACACTTTATTCAAGTATCAATATAACACGATCGAAGTCACCACGGTCATAGCCACTTTTTGGTAGAATTTTTAAATTTGTAATAGATATTCTAGCTTCGTGAACAATATTTTGCTCATGTCTTTCAATGAGGTGTGTAGGAACAATCAATGTAAATGTCATCATGTCATTTTCATATGTCATGTCAGCATGCAAGATTTTGTGTGATCTATTTGTTTTATCCAAATATTTGTTGTAAACAACCATCACGTCTCCAATGAATACTTCCCCAGTTATGTGATTGTTCAAGTCCTATATTTAGACAATATTCGAAGGTGCAGAGTTGCATCATGGAATGACAATCACAAAAAATAAGCAATACGAAATACAGTTTCAATGTATTTTTTGTCCAGTAGAAAAATGTACATTTTAATATACATACCTTTCCAATTGGTCCTATTGTGCATGGATAGTTTCTTCACCTGTGCTTGTCACACTTAACTCCCCAACATTAATTGCTTCAATTCCAGGTATACATGTTTCTCTTTCACTGAATATGGAAATTTGCAAATTGCATAAGCACCTGATTCCATTAGCTTGTCATTGTTATGACCCAAGGGGAGCATATATAGGGCTAAATGTATATGATATGACACCAAGAAGGGGCATATGTGGGCCTAAATGTACTTGTAATGTGTAACTATACATTTAATAAGGTCAACTTAATAGTAAAGGGGCCTCATGTGCAAGTGTGAATAGGTATATATAGATATTATGCATTCATCATTGAAGACAGGTGAATTCCAATGTATGAATGTATTTGGTTATGTGGAGGTATGGTATGACCCAAGAAGATCATATATAGGGATAAATGTGTATGATATGACCCCAAGGGGGGGGCATATGGGCCTAAATGTACTTATAATGTGTAAATATATATGTAATATGGTCGGCCTAATAGTAAAGGGGCATCATGTGCAAGTGTGAATAGGTATATATAGAGATCATGTATTCATTATTGGAGACAGGTGAATAATGATCTATGAATGTATTTGGTTATGTGGAGGAGTTTCTCGTATTCTTTAAGGAGTTATTGTGTAACTTGTCTATATTGGAGTTGTGCTCCATGCTCACGTTTTGTACATGGTGTGTACTTCTATTATTTTATGATATTTGTAAGAATTTGGATCATCACATTTGGTATCAGAGCACCGATCCTAGGGTTTTTCTTCCTCAAACAAAACATATTGGAATTTCTATTATAACTTGTTTTTGGGGCCACTTCAGAAAGTGAAACTTGGAGGTTATTTAAAAGACATATCAAGGTACCTATGGTGTCAATTGTAGCTTTTGGATCATTTTACTTTCAGAGAGATACCTTCTGGAAGACAATTTTTTTTACTAGTCCTACAACTAGTCTCAAACAAGTGTTTCGGGTAAAAAAATCATAAATTCCTCATAGAGGATCCAAATTCTATGAGACCAATTTCATTGGAAATAGTTTGGGAAAGTTGTCATAAATTTCATTTGGCACACCCAATTTTGGTCAGACCTATGGCATTGTAGAGAAGACATTCCATAGTACTAGAGGTTGAAATTTTAGACTCATAGGGGTTGAATATTCAGAAACACATCAGAAGGAAGGTCAGCCAGGAGGATAGACTCCAAATCAGGGTTTCAAAGATATGTTCACTTAAAACTATCATAAATTTTGATTGGGATGTCCGATTGAGCTGATTCAAAAGCCATTGGAAAGTGAAAACATAGAAGAGAATATTGACATGAGGATTATAACTATTTGAGATCGTTTGAGGTTGTGAGTTGAGGTTTGGGTTATATCTCAATTAAGAATCAATGGAAATACCTAGATTTAGCGGAGATGAAGATTAAATAAATCGTGTGGAATGGTTAAGGATGGTAAAATGAAATTGTAAGGATCATTTTCAACCAAGATTTATGTTGGATGGTAAAGCTTGCAAGTGGTGGAGAATCCTTGATGAAGATACTAGGCTTTACTCCACATGGGAAAATTTTGAAGAACTCTTTTCAAATAAGTGGATTAAGGAGAAAAAAATGGAGATGTATAAAATTCAAGAGTTAAAGGAATCAAAAGAAAATGTCTCCAAATTGAAAAATGACAATGAAGATCTAATAAAATATATTACAAAGAAAAACAATGAGTTCACCAAGATGCAATCCCTTAATGAAACACTCATTAAGGAGGTTAAGAACTTAAAGCAAGAAAAAAGTTTCAAAGAAAAGTGAGAAAATGATGATTCAAGGGAAGATTTGAAAAAGAAAGATGAAGAGATAGGTAGATTATGAAACCATAATAAAAAACTATTGGATGAGGTTAAAATATTGAAAGAAGAGGAGAATAATTATCAAAATCAAGAAGAAACAAGGATTGTGGATAAAGAATCTACCAAAAGACTGGAAGAGGGAATTTGCAAGAAGGTTGAGGAATCCTTAAATAATGATGAGGTAAAATCAGAAATGCAAGCTAGAATTGAAGAAGGACGTCAAAATTTGATAGATAGAATCACATTGTAGCTTCAAAAGGAGAAAGAAGACAATATTCAAGAAGGTCAACAAAAGATATTTGAAGTAGTTGAACTCCATCTAGAGGATGTACATGCCAAATATGATGGTATTATCTCCAAGGCTAGAGTAATCAAGGACCAAACAAAGAATATAGATTATTTTTTTATCTCTAAAAATAAGATAGATGAAATGGGTGTGTAGAATGACAAAAACCCACCAAATTTCAAACCATATCGACACCCTCATTATCACAAAAGATTTCAAGGAAGACAAGAAGATCAATATCGACATTATCAAGGAAGAAGATGGAATAATCATCAATATTCATGGAATATGGAATCACAAAACCATTATTCAACAAGATATTAACATAGACCAACATCTACTACAAAGTGGAGAAGCTTCAACAACGATACATGGAATCAAGGGAAATAAAATTATGCAACAACAAGACACCAAGGATTACGACCAAAAAAAATTGATTTTGGATGGATGGATCATCATCAATGGAAAGAAGAAAGAAGAAATATAAGAAAATCACATTACTTGGTTTCATCACATGTGAAGCCTTTAAGCGCAAATCTTTGAGGACAAAGATTTTTGAAGGAGGGTACTTTGTTATGACCGAAGAGGAGCATATATAGGGCTAACTGCATATGATATGACCCCATGGGGGGAATATATGGGCCTAAATGTACTTGTAATGTGTAAATAAATATGTAATAAGGTCGGCCTAATAGTAAAGGGGGCCCATGTGCAAGTGTGAATAAGTATATATAGAGATCATGCATTCATTATTGGAGACAAATGAATTGTGATGTATGAATGTATTTGGTTATATGGAGGAGGTTCTCCTATTCTTTACGGAGTTATTATGTAACTTATCTATCTTGGAGTTGTGCTCCATGCTTAGATTTTGTACATGGTGTGTACTTTTGTTCTATTATGATATTTGTAAGAATTTGGATCATTACAGTCATGTTATCGCAATGTGCAAACGTAAAATAGCTTATAGGAATTTATTTGTGGCTTTGTTGTTGGGAGTATGTCTATGATGCACCAGTACTAATACTTCCCTAGATTGTCAAACTTATTATGCTTCCAACAACGAATATGTGAATGCGTAGCACATAAAATATATTCTATACTATGTTTAAATTAACAGATGGATGTCCTTTTTTTGTTTAGGACAGATGCACATCAACTATGCAACACACAAAATCACATTTCACATGATACAACACATAGCATTGCAAAATTGTTGATGATGTGTACAAGATTAAACTACTAAAATGCCTACAAACGAAAAAGATTTTCCAAGTGTAACAGACTTTGTTATAAACATTGACACATAGAACTATCCACTGCAACAAACTTACACTTTTCTGCTAGAATATCTATATGCATTTGCACAACGCTTCGAGATAGATCTCACAATTGAAATGCATCAAAAATTAGCAATCAATGCAACATCGATTGCATGATCCTATGGAACTCTAAAAGCATTAGAACATGGTGGAATGCATTTATCTGGTTGAGAAGCACATGTAGAGATCATAGCATGATCCTAACATCCAATACAAGATTTAACACTCAGTATCTTCGACGTTGTTATATGGAAACAAATTCCTCAAACACCCTGAAATTTTCCAATGTTGAACCTGACATATACAATGAACACAAAGAACTACACCCCTGTAATCTTCTCACCTATATTATCCTTCCCTATGTTCTTCGCATAAGTACATGCCTCCTATAGTTGGGACTGCTAATTCTATTTTCAACCATTGTGCAGATAATTCATAGCACTGATTGTCAACCATTTCTTCCCTTGTGTACCTTCACATTTGCAATGGCTCCAGGCCGGGGACTCTGACAACCAGGTAATTTGCATGATGACCAAGTCATTTATGGCAGTTTGTTTTGTGAAAATCAAAGGCTAATTAGAACTTCTGCGAAGTAATTGTTATGGTTGTCTATTAGTTGTCCAATGCTTCTATTAATCATTCCTCGTATTTCGTGACTAACTTGAGTTCGGAAAGGACGTGTTAGTAAATATGCCCTATGCACCTAGCCTTAAAGCAATATGACCTCGGTAATGTACTATTCATAACTTTCAAGTTTATCAAAATGCATTTAAAGAAACAAACCTATAGCAGATAGAAAAATAAAATAGCATTATTGTGTGGATAGCCTATGCAGCATGTATTCCAGTAACAATTTTAAATGACAATTTAGAGAAGATCCATGAACAAATTTCCTTGCTAAACTTAAATAATATGACATGGAAATTAACTTCGAGGAAGTTACCAGATGACAAGCACTGTAAATTGATGACTAGTATTAAGTTGTAGACATCACCCATGCAAATGATGCACTAACTCAAGATGTAACCATCTCTCAAAAAACTTGTTCTCAAAAGCCTCTTTACCTATCCATTTACAAGAAAATCCAACTGGTCATCATATTTGTAGATATCATATTACACGGGAATTCATGGGAAGTACATAGGAAAATGGAAATGATGACACTCTCGCACAGACGACACAAGGACTACATAGTGTTTTTCACTATCAAAACGTCAAGCAATATGATATAGCTAAATCACACACGTACAACACACCTGGATAGCTATCACCCAACACTAGTGAAGGGATACCAGGAGTACGAAGAAACGTTGGCACTGCATACAACATTAAAGGAACCTAGATATGAATTTCAATGTATCAGTACAGGAACACCATCGCATGGATTTGGCCCGAAAACATGAACATCACTATGAAAATTTTCGGTTGTCTTTTGAACTATTTATACCACTTTCCAGGGCCATAGTTTTCCCAACCAATTTTCGGTTATCCAATAATAGAGCTCCCACTAGTTTTCAATTGAGCAGTTCTACCAACCACCCATCCACCAGCTCTATTTATTCTAGGAATCATAGTTCAACTGCAAAGTCCCCACATACATGGATTCCCCTAAAAAACATGTGATTTACTACATGCAACATTTCATGTATATCACTTGCAGTACCACGGTGTCATTATCATATTGACTCACACTGAGAAGGCAACTTTTAGGAAGGGGACCCAGTTTGCAGTCGATGACCAAGATCCTTATCCTCGCCAAACAATTGCTTGAAATGTGCTTCGAAGTTCCTGCAGTTCACCAGCTCTCTCTATCAACATTTGTTGTGCATGTTTCCATGGATCAACACCTTTGTTGAACCCAATAGATGTATTCTATGGACAACCCCCTCTATCAGTTGCAATTTTCCTCCTCTTCTTGGCTATCAACAAGGCCCATCCAGACAAAAGGATGATGTTGGGCATGTGCATTGCAACAATCACCCTATATGTGTGATTTGCAAGTTCCCAAGTAATTGAGAAAAGTTATAGCTACAAGACTTGGGCCAACTACTGCTTGAATTTATCGAATACAGGATGAAGCACACCCACAACTCGTCGGTCCAAATGGAGACAAAGCATAGAGACATCATCATCGCAAACAAATGTACACCAAATCAAGCTACTACATCCAGGACGACCTTACTCATTCCAAAAGTTGTCTGGTGTTGCAACAATAACCTAGACGGATGGTTTTCACTTACTCAAGCAATTTGTAGGTATTCAACCTTGCCACATTCACAACACCCACAATTCACTATAGCATATTTCTGACCTCCCAACACGACATGACTCGAGCACCACTAAGCCAATAACATGTGAAACTTGCTAAGTACTGAATGTTTTGTTAGAAGTCTGTAACAGAGTGCAATTTCTGGAAAAACAAGCCATCATGCAGCAGATGTCAACGATCTCCTCACTTTCTCTTCTCATTGCACTAAAACACTAACCGCATCAAGCGATGGTGTTAACAGGTATAAATAAATAAGACCACCTTGTTTCCAAATCTTGTTTCTCTTTAACATATAATCATTAAATAACAATACAAGTACATATTAACAACACAGAATCCATGGCCCAGATCCATGCAACCATTTCTCAAATTAGCAAAGTACATAGTACAGTTCCATGAAATCTACTAGTTTGCCTTTGTATATGTCGTTCTTTTCAAATGAAAACAATCCAAATTCTAATTATGTTTTGTAATATAGCACGTCATTTCTCAATTCAATGGTTATATATTTTAATTCTATATGTTTATTACTTCATCAATGCACATCCATCCAATACATTTTCCATTCACATCTAAAAGAGGGTTGGAACGTCTGTGTAATTCCCAAATCATCTCCGGTAAAATTTGTTCACTTCATCACAAAACATTCAATATGCATATAACTTAGAGTTGTGGACATCAAATATTGAAAAACATTGGATGTCCAACTCAAACGAATACGATAGCCATGGATGCAATATGCACTTTCGATTATACGCAGTACTATGCAATATCAATATATATTGTTGCATTTGCATATAAGTTACCAAAAACAAAAATGTTGCTTATCTAATTGTTATAGGCATACCCTCTCTTGGGAAATTGTTCTTTAGTTTCTTCTCTTATATTGATTTTCACTTCTTTATCTCCTTCAATTGCTCTATTTCATTTTCATGTGAAATCAGTGCACCAAACTCAATGAACACGCAAATAAACCCATATGTCAAAATCGCATGAAATACAAAATGTTAATGAACAACAAATGAATAGTACAAAAATAAAATTAGAAAAACACACCTCTGCAATTCTTGTTCCATGTTTCTTTCTTTTCCTTGTTCTCCTTTTTAACACCGGTGATTGTTTCGATGTAATGCACATGGAACAAGTTAAATAACAATGCAGATCGATGGCAGCGAGATGCAAACATAATGCAAATTGTCGATATTTTATTTTCTCTGGGACCGGAATATCTACCATATCAACTACTTGCAATTCCCCACACAGTTTCTTGATCCAACATAGAAACAAGAAAATCCTAAATATGTAACAACAATATGAAAACATGCTTTTGTTCAGTTTAGTTTTTTTTATTCAAATGATGTTCAAGCTATGGCTATGGCATCCAATAACTGGGAATAAATAGAATACCTTGTTTTTGTCTCTGTTTATCTTTGATTTATTTTCTATATATATAGTTTCTGAAATTGTTCTTGACCAATTTAATCTATCCTTGAAAAAGAAAAATAACAACCAAGCACTAAATTTTTTTTGCATTTATGAAGCACATCAAGAATATTTCATTCAACCACTTGATCCAGCAACACATCTGATAAAAGAGGATTGGTTTTCTTAAACACCACGCCTATGCTAATGCAAGTTTGAATAAAACCAAGTAATTGTACTATGCATAGAGCACACACTGTCAAACATTATGCAAGATGTGAAACTGTGACATTATGGAAAGAGTAGACGTATCAGTTCTCCATAGAATATTTGAGTATATACCAAGTGCTAAATAGACAAAGTATTGGATCTGTGCAGGAAACATCTATGCAAAAGTGTTGATGCCATCACTCTTCCAATTCCAGACCATAAGTGGCATGAATTATGACAGTTTGCAAGGTATACTTGGTTTACATAAGATGGTTTATAGTTAATCCCTACACATGTCATCCTCCCACATTGTTACACTTCCACACATCCACATTTCCAATACTTTCGCATCTATAATTCTGACAAGCAATCTAATTTGCAAAATAGGTCATTGGTTTATGATGAATTGATTTGCTCTGATTTAGGAAGAAATTCCACATGTCTAGAAGCAGCATGAAGCAAATGTGTTTCTTATATTTAAACTGCTTGATGGTGTAAACGATATATGTGTAAAACACAGTTTATCATATCGACATCTTTCTCTTGGTTTTGGGGTAACTCTAGGTCTGTGATTTGTTTGTCTTGGATAATTTGTTAGTCAAAATCCTTCTTAATTCACCACTTTTGAGGTTGGATAGATATTTTACAATAGTAGGTGCGAAACTGCACAATAATAAGTGGCATGAATTCTTTACACAAGCATTGGAAATACATAGTATTGGTTTTCCTAGCGATATTCCTCTACCATTGCCAAAGTACCCAAGACATTCCTGCACCGAGTTGCGCCACATGTTCATAGCTATACTTGGTCTACCTAATACGATCTATTTTTAAGCCTTGTGCGGTGAAAACGCATAGGTCATCTTATTGCATTGCTACACTTCTGCACCTCAGCACTTCCAACAGTTCAACATCCCTGATTGTGACAAGTGATGTAATTTGAAATATATGTCATTGATTTATGGTAAAATTATTAGCTTTGGTTTAGCAGGAAACGCCATTCATCTAGAAGCACTGCAAAGCAAATGACAATGCAAAATTGAATAAACCAAGAAATTGTACTATGCATAGATAACACACTATCAAACATGATGCGATATGTGGAACTATGATAGTGCGGGAAGAGCAGAGGTAACCATTCTCTGCACAATATTTGAATATAGATCAAGTGTTAAATAGACAAAGAATCCCATATGTACAACATATACCTATGCAGAAATATTTATGACATCGCTTTGCTAATTGCACAAGTGTCTATGCAACCAACTCTACGAATGTGAAACCATAAGTGACATGAATTCTCAGCGCAATACTTGAAACTCTAGAATCCCGCACAAGGACTAAAAATATAGAAAGTGTTCACTCATTCTATTTTGTATCCTTGTCTAGTTCGCACAACTATACTTTGTGTACTTAAGACCCTCTATTTTCAAGCCTTATGCAGAGAACTTGCACCGGACATCCTCTCGCTTTGCTACACTTCTGCAGTTATGCATTTCCAATACTCTCGCATCCATCATTATGACAATCGACGCAATTTGCAAATTAGGTCACTGATTTATGATAAATTTATCTACTCCATTTTATGAGGAAAGGTCATGCATCTAGAAGCAGTGCCAAGCAAATTTAATGCTTATTTGTAGATTGTTTGATGGTTTTCAATTATGCCTATTTATATTTGAAAGGTAGTTGATATGTGTCTAAAAGAGGTTTTAGTGGATTAGCATCCTACTCTTGGCTTTGGGGTAATCCCAACTCTGCGATCTATTTGTCTTTCGATAATTTGCTAGTCAAAATCACTTTTTGCTTGGCCACTTTCGATGTTGGACAGAGATTTTGCAATAGCAGATGCCAAACTACACAATAATAATCGACATGAATTCTCTACACAAGCATTGAAAATACATAGTACTGGCTATTCTAGCCATATTCCTTTGCCATTGCCAATCTGTGCAAGAAATCACTACACTGAGTATTGTCATATGTTCATAGCTATACATGGTGCACTTAAGACTATCTATTTTTAAGCTTTGTGCAGAGAACCCACACTGTCCACGCTCCTGAATTGGTACACTTACATGCTTCCACATTTCCAATAGTTTTGCATCATTAATTGTGACAAGAGACAAAATTTGCAATATAGATCCCCGATTTATTGTAAATTGATTTTCTTCGATTCAAGAGGAAATGACGCCCATCCAGAAGCACTACAAAGAAAATGTGTTTCTTATCTATACACTGCTAGATGGTTTTTTATTAGCATTATTGTTATTAGAAAGGTAGTCAATATACGTGTAAAAGACATTTTGGTTGATGTGAATCTTGTTGTTGGCCTTAGGAAAATCATAGCTCTGCAATCCATTTATCTTTGGACAATTTTCTAGTAAAAAATGTTTTTATATGATGCACATCAAGAATATTTCATTCAATTATTTGATCCAGCAATACATTTGATAAGAGAGAACTAGTTTTCTTAAACACTACACCAATGCCAATGCAAATATGAATGAAACCAAGTAAATACACACACTATCAAACATGATGCCAAATGCGGAACTCCAACAGTGTGGAAAGAGAAAATGTATTAGTTCTCCGCACAAGATTTGAATATAGACCAAGTGATAAATAGACAAAGTAATGACTTTGTGCAGCATACACCTATGTGGAAGTGTTGATGACATTTTTTTTCCAATTGCATAAGTCTCTATGCAACCAACTATGTCAATGTCAGACCATAAGTGGCATGAATTCTCAGTGCAAGGGTCGAAATTCTACAATCCTTGTGCACCTTGCACAACTATACTTGGTGTACTTAAGAAGGTATATTTTTAATCCTTGTGTCGAGAACCTGCACAGGTCACCCTCTTGCAACTCCACATTTCCAATAGTTCTACATTCATGATTGCGACAAGTGACATAATTTAAAAATAGATCAGTGATTTATAATAAATTGATTTGCTTCAATTTAGGAGCAAACGCCACACATCTAGAAGCAGTGGAAAACAAATGGGATACCTATATGTATACTTCTCGATGGTTTTTTATTATGGCTATTGTTATTCGAAAGGTATCTGATGTGTAAAAGACATTTTAGCAAATTGGCATCTTTCTCTTGGCCTTGTCGTAGTCCCAGGTCTGCGAGATATTTGAACAATCTTCCTGTCATGAGCCTTTTACTTGCCCACTTTTGAGGTTGGAGGGAGGTTTTTCAATAGCCATATCTCCACCCTTAGTGGAGCTATGTCTCTCGCACAACAAAAAGATATAAAAAAAATTCCCTTTGCTTGTAAATTCGACAAAATCATCCTGTTACAAATTGCTAGAATATCGTCCAAATTACATCCCATATCATAATTCACTGTATGGACACTTCAGATAGCATGACCATAAATGGCATGAATTCTCAACACAAGCATTGAAAATAGACAACATTAGTTGTGTCAATGATACTCATCTTACATTGCCAATATGCACAAGACATATTCGCACTGAGTGTTTCCATATGTTCATAGAAAAAGCCTCCTAGCAAACTGCAAAATTCATGTCTTTCTGAACTATATATCCCTATACTACAATCAAACCCCCAATAGAAAGAGAACAGATGGAACATAGTGATATTCACCAACCTAAAATAGCATTCCTTTATAGCACATGAAAAATAATGCACTACTCCCTAACTGTATACCCGCACTATCTCCATAGCATAAATCAACTGCCAAACAAGATCAAAAATACAAGCCAACTACAGGGAAACACCTGGCATGAATTCTTCGTACAAGCATTGAAAATACACAGCATTGGTTGTGTCAATGATACTCATCTGCCACTGCTGAGATGTGCAATACATAGTTGCATCGAGTGTTTCCATATGTTCATAGCAAAAGCAATCCAGGAAAACTACAAAATACTGTTTTTCTGAACTATATATGCTTATACTATATTCAAACCCCCAACAAAAAGAGAACAGATGCAACATAGTATAATGCGCCATCTTAAAAACAACATCTCTCTACAACAAATGCAAAATAATGCATTGTTCCCTAACTTTATACCTGCATAATCTCCATAACATCAATCAACTACAAAACAAGATGAAAAATACAAGCCGACAACAGGCAAACGCAAAATACAAATCATGATCTAATTTTCCCTGGAATATAGCATACAATGCAAAGGATTTCTTACACTGTGATGCACATTTCCACAACCCCAAAATTAGAACTGTTTGAACTCGCCACTTCCATCACTTGCAAATCCAAAACAGGTATGTCTCTCTAAACCATAACATATGACATAGTAGATAAATGCATTAAGCAACCTCCCTCAAAAAAAAAGTAAACAATACAACCTCAAAACAACACAACCTCTCTCCCTTCTCACCTTTGATTTCCTTCAGATTACACAATCTTGTTGGAATACTGAGAGGGGGGGTGAATCAGTATTGAGTAATGTTTATGAATTTCAATCAGAACATGTAATCATTAACTTTATCATTAGTATATAATTTATGATTGCATTTGATATACAATTAGAAGTACCAATCAATAGTGCATAACAAATAACCACAGATACACAATACCACATAATTTACGTGGAAACCCAACGGGAGAAAACCATGGAATTGTTTCTTATATATCAAAGATTGCATTCATAGGAAGCACTGACTTCCAAATTCTCTAGCACCAACTAGAAGGAGGCTCCACCCTGAAGGAAGCTACAACTCCCTAAATTCTCCAACTATAGTTGGAAGGAGGCTCCAATCCCCTAGTTTACAGGCTCCAACTTGAAGGAATCTACGATTCCATGTGTTCTCTGGCTCCAACCGAAAGGAGGTTGTGACCCCCTAATTAACAAGATCCAACTTGAAGGAATCTCCAACTCCTCGTATTCTTTGGCTCCAACCAGAAGGAGGATACAACCCCCTTTTCTTGCCCTGTCTTTTCGCCCTGAAATATAAATGTAGACTCAACCTGTCTCTATCACATCAACATGTTGTTGTCACTGTCACATCAACCAGTAACTGCCACTATCACATCAACATGTAATTTCTATTGTCACATCAACCTGTAAATGCTATTGATATTGTCACTGATAATGATACATCAACATCATCATCAACTAGACCAGATCATACACCAAGACCATCACCAAGAACATATCTCAAACAGATGCCCAACATCACCAAAACATGCCTTTATTCATGTGCCAAATATGTACCAACATGTACCAAGTTCACCAAGAAGTGCCTCAACATACCATCATCAAGATATGTGTCTTAACCATGTACCAAAACATCAATGATATGTAGCCAACCATATACCTCAAACATATACCAACTCATCAATGATATGCCTCCAACAATATGCTAATACATGCCTTAATTCATGTATCCAAGTATCCCAAAATGTACCTCAACCATATGCCAAGGATGTATGCTAATATATTCAAGATGTGTACCAACAATATGCCTCAACAGATATGCCTCAAACCATGTACCAGAATGTGCCTCAAAGCAGATACCATCATTCCAAGATGTGCCTCAACATGTACCAACATTACCAAGACATGCCTCAAGCATGTACCATAACTTCATCAAGAATAACCTTCAAAACATGGATATAGACATAGCTTTATTCATGTAGAACAGATGGTGCATTAGATTACAAACCTACAAACCTTCGTCAACCTGAACAACCTAGTACAAGTATCTCTCTCAAATTTCCCTCAGCCTCACTAGTTAGAGGCCTGTCAACTGGTGGGGCCTCGTGAGATGAGTGTCGTACAACTCATGGGGATTCCTCATGGGACACATGTAGCCTGACCCATGGGGGTCAAATAAATTAGGTTTTTCTCATAAAAACCCTTCGCACACCTGCGATCCTGAAACTTTCTCCTTCTCACTCCTTCGCTACCTCAAATTCGTCATCTCAGATTCTCCAATAGATCACTTGCTCACTTAGAAGATATTCAATAAACTTGTGTATGTTCATATCCTTTTGAGAGACTCCTTGAAGTGTATTTATACTTTTTCAAAGCGACTTTTTTCCTTGACTTAAGGTATGACCTGTACTTTCTTGTTATAACCACTTTACCCTTTAATTAATGACTTGTAACTTCTTGTTGCAACCGTTTAGGTGCTTCTTAACCATTATTTGGGGTTTCCAACTTCATGAGGGCATATGTCCTCAACTATGAGTATCTACCTGGTGTACCACCTACCTTCGTAAATGGCATGACAAGGACTATCCATCTATGAGTATGTTACATGCATTTTCATTGTCCTCCATCCTCTTTTTCCTCAAACAACTTTGGGTTCCATGACCACAACTCTGGGGCTTCTCAACCACTTAATCACTTGGCCATATTTCCAGGTCTTCTTGTAGAATTCTTCAAAGCATCTTCCCATGAGAGCCATGCTTAAAGCTACACCATAAGGGAAACACTTTGGAGACTTATCCAAATACACCCATCACTTCTTGATTCTTCCAAACTTGCTTTGGGGGTTCTTCTAGGGTTGACCAAGGTTGACATCAATGACAACCAATTATCCAACAATCTCCCCCTTTGTCATTAATGAAAACACTCATACTCCCCCTGTGACCATCGCTCGTTATCTCACTCTCCTGATGTTTCTCTCTCCCTTTTACATCAATAGAAAAGGGTATCTCCCTTTGGGGATGCTCCCTCTGTCTTCATGCTTCTGATCTTTATCTTATGATCTTTCTCTTTCTCCCCCTTTGAAATCATGGGAAAAAAGGGTAACTCCCCATGTTGGTATGTCTCCCTCTATCTTCATGTTGTTGATCTTTCTTTCTATCTCTCTAATGATTTATCTCCTTTTGCAAGATGTTGTGTAAATCAATGTGGGGCTTCGTGTATATGCTTTATTTTCTCTCTTCCAGTGCTCTTTGTCCATTGGTGCTTCCTGGTGATGTAAACCACTGACATATATATAAATCATTCAAAGTTACTTGAATTCAAATCTTTATGGTTTGTTATATTTACTACCCAGACATCAATGACCACTTCATTCAATGATTTCCCTTTGGTGATATCTTTATTACTGACAGTTTCTCTTCCCCTATCTTGTTGTGCCTTTTACTTCTTGCCCTCTTGTGACTAACTAATTTCACCTGTCAATATGCTTTCATCTATTGTTATGCATCTTCTCTGATTCATGTCTTTTGTACTCTCTACTAGACCTTCCAAATATCTCATGAAATCATCTTTGTCAATGTGTCATAACAATTTTCCATGACTCTGCTACTCAACTGCATATAATGTTGACCCATCTGCTACTACTTAGACTCCCCCTCTTCATCATTCACATTATTGGGAGTCTTCAACCTATATGGATTAGAAAAATACTTCAAATTGCTCTTATGTTGAGTCATCTTCCTCTTCACCTATATATTCTTCTTCTTCATGAATTCTGACATCTTCCTCTTCATCATCCTTCTAAATTATGACATCTTACTCTTCATCCTCTTCTTAAGTTTTGACAGCTTCCTCTTGGCATGTAGATTCATCACGATCTTGTGCTACTACAAATAATTTGAGTACAATCTCTGGGACCTGTTCTTCATTTACCTACTCTTCTTGTTTTTCTTTTCTTCTCCAAACTTCCTTGTATTTGACATCAGTGTTTTCCTTCATGAAAGGATCCATCACACTTCTGCAGTTCTGAACTATGTGTCCATAGTTGTGGAATTTGTAACATTCAACAGTGTGGGGGCCACATACGCATCTCTTTATTGAACATTTATTCCATACACTCTGCAATTCACAGCTTTATGTCCAAAGTTATTACATGTAAATCAATGACCCAAAAAGAAACTTTGATACCTGGAAGCAAATGACACTCTTTGTGATGTATTCCTTTTGAATTCATGCCTTATTTGATCACGGTCTTCTCTTTTGTTCTTTCCTTCTTGATGATTAAGGAAATTGAAGGTATATGGTTTTCTTGTAAATATACTTTTTATGTATTCATTCCTCTAATGATATTGTGTTCCTCTAATTAGTTGATCTTCTTCCATTACCTGAATATTCTTCTTTGAAGACTTGGGACTTCTAATAACCTCTGTGTAACCCTTTTTTTTTGTTTCTTTCATCATGGATATTGAACCTCTCTCAAAATGAATTTACTTGTATCCTATTCTAGACTTGTCACTGCATGGCCTTTGACTTTTGAGAATGTCTTCTAACACTTGAGAAATTTTAAAGTTATTGATATGCTTGTTGACTTCATCTCTCAATGAAACAACTTCTTCTTCAATCTTCTCACTCTCTTTTTCTTTTTTTCTCATCTGGATCTACATTACTTCTTCCATTATTTTTCCTTCTTCAAGTTGGATTTTCAAGGATATGATTTCTTCTTCAAGTCTTCTTTCTTGTTAGTTGAATTCTGCTTCATGCTTGTTTAAATCTTCATATCTTTATTTAAGATGGTTTGTCAAAATATTTTCTCTCTTTTTTGTTTCTTTCACCTTTGTTTTTAAATGAGCAACTTCTTTGGGATTTTGAGAACTCTCCTTTAGTTTGATCAATTCTTCTTTGAATAACTTTATTTTCTTCCTTTCTCTTTTTAGCTCACATAAGGCACTGATTGGTTCTACTTCAATATCTACTTCACCTTCTTTGTCACTTTCAGAGGTTCCTTTCTGATTTTCCTTTTCCATGAAGAGAACTCTTTCTGAGTTATTATCACTATCATCATCTACATCCGATGAGGAACTGTGTTCTCTTGAGTAGAGGTTTTTCTTGAATAATTTCCTTGTATCTCCTTTCTTGTTTCCCTTTTCATATTTTTTTTCTTTCTTGGGATCTTCTTCTTCATCACTAACTGACTTCTTAGCATAAGGAAATTTAGTAGCAAAATGACCGATTTTACCACAATTAAAACTTTTTAAGGGAAGCATACCTTTGTGCTTACCAGTTCCTCTCTTCAACTTCCTTATGAACTTGGCCATTTCTTCATCTACCTCTAAATCATCGATGCAACTGCAATTTGATTTTGGCTTTTACTTCTTGTTCTTTGTCTTCTTGGATTCCTTGAAATTTGCTTCATGAATGGATGGATTATCCTGCAATGTTCTCATTTCATAGGCTATAAGGATTCCATGTAACTCATTCATGCTCAACATAGCAAGATCTACTCTTTCTTCTAGGGCTGAAATATTAGGATCAAATCTCATTGGAGAGACCTTAGTACCTTTTGAACAATGACTGGTTCTTTAATCTATTCTCCCAAACCTTTAATAGCATTCACTATTTCATCAACTTGCAGAAAGTAAGTTGTAATATCTTCATCTTCAATTGTTCAAATTGACCTATGTAGGTTTGAAGCTTGGCTCCTTTGACTTTGGCATCTCCTTCGTAAATATTTTAAAGTTTGGCCAAATATCCTTTGCAGATTCATAATGCATAACCCTAACATATATTGTATCAACCAGACCATTCAAAATATCATTTTTAGACCTTGAATTATTTTACTGAGTTTCTTTCCATCTTTGTCTGTTGGAGGAGTGGTAGGTGTTGTGTATCTATCTATTATTGCTTGCCAGACATCAAATCCATGTGCTTGTACATAGGTTTTCATCCTTCTGCTTCAGAAGGAATAGTTATACCCATCAAATTGTGGCATTCCAATCTTAATGTACTCCATGATATTCCTTTGAATGATTAGATTGTTTTCTGAAGGACCGGCTTTGATACCAATTGTTGGAATACTAAGAGGGGGGGTGAATCAGTATTGAGCAATTTTTACCAATTTCAATCAGGACATGTAATCATTAATTTTATCAGCAGTATATCATTTGTGATTGCATTCGATATATCATGAGTAGTACCAATAAATAGTGCATAACAAATAACCATGGATACATTGTACACCATAATTTACGTGGAAACCCAAATGGGAGAAATCCACGTAATGATTTCTTATATATCAAAGATTGCATTCATTTGAAGAACCAACTTCCAAATTTTCCATCACAGACTAGAAGGAGGCTCCAACCCCCTATTTATAGGCTCCAACCTGAAGTAATCTACAACTCCTTGAATTCTCCAGCTACAACTGGAAGGAGGCTCCAAAACCTGAAGGAATATACAACTCCCTATGTTCTCTGGATCCAACCAAAAGGAGGATACGACCCCCTAATTTAAAGACTCCAACTTGAAGGAAGCTCGGACTCCTTCTATTCTCCGACTCCAATTGAAAGGAGGATACAACCCCCTTTCCTTGCCCCATCCTGTCATCTCGAAATATAACTGTAGACTCAACTTGTCACTACCATTGATACTTTCACTGCCACTATCACTGATCAATCTATCTATGTCACATCAACCTGTCACTATCACTATCACATCAACCTGTAACTGCCACTATCACATCAAACTGTAACTTCTACTATCACATCAACCTGTAATTGTCACTGATATTTTTATTGATAATGATACATCAACATCAACATCAAATAGGCCAGATCATACACCAATACCATCACCAAAAGTATCTCTCAACCATATTCCCAACATCACCAAAACATGCCTTTAGTCATGTGCCAAATATGTACCAAGATTGTACCAAGTTCACCAATAAGTGCCTCAACCGTGTACCAAAACATCAATGATACACAGCCAACCATATACCTTGAACATATACCAATTCATCAATGATATACCTCAAACAATATGTTCATACATGCCTTAATTTATGTATCCAAGTATCCCAAAATCTACCTCAACCATATGCCAAAGATGTATGCTAATATATTCAATATCTGTACCAACAATATGCCTCAACTTATATTTCTCAAACCATCTACCAAAATGTGCCTCAAAGCATATACCATTCATCCAAGACATGCCTCAACATGTACCAACATTACCAAGACATGCCTCAAGCATGTACCATAACTTCATCAAGCATAACCCTCAAAACATACATATAGACATACCTTTAATCTTGTAGCAAACCTGGTGCATTAGATTACAAACCTGCAAACCTTCCTCAACCTGAAAAACCTAGTACAAGCATCTCTATCAAATTTCTCTCAGCCTCATTGGTCAGAGGCCAGTCAACTAGCGGGTCCTCACGGGATGAGTGTCATACAACCCGTAGGGGTGCCTCATGGGACATCTATATCCTAACCCGCAAGGGTTAGCTAAATTAGGGTTTTCTCGAAAAAAAACCCTCCACGCACCTTTAATCCAGAAACTTTCTCCTACGCACCCCTTCGCTACCTTAGATTCGTCAATAGATCACTTTCTCACTTAGAAGATATTCAATAAACCTTTGTATGTTCATATCCTTATGAGAAACTCCTTGAGGTTTATTTATACTTTTTTCCTTAACTTAAGGTCGACCTGTACTTTCTTGTTATAACCACGTTAACCTCTAATTAATGACTAGTGACTTCTTGTTGCAACCATTTAGGGGATTCTTAATAATTCTTCGGGGCTACAAACTTCATGAGGGCATATCTCCTCAACCGTGAGGATCTACGTGGCGTACCACTTACCATCAAAAATGGCATGACAAGGACTATCCATCTATGCATATGTTACATGCATTTGCATTGTCCTTCATCCTCTTTTTCCTCAAATAACTTTGGGTTCCCTGACCAAAACTATGGGGATTCTCAACCACTTAACCACTTGGCCATATTTCTAGGGCTTCTTTTAGACTTATTCAAAGTGTCTTCTTGTGAGGGTTGTGCTTAAAACTATGCCATAAAGGGACCAATTTGGATACTTCTCCAAATACACCCATCACTTCTATATTCTTCCAAACTTGCTTTTGGGCTTCTTCTAAGGTTGACCATGGTTGATATCAATGATAACCAACTATCCAACAAATCTTTGTAACATCCCCCAACCCACTTGACTTGTTTCTGGAAAAACCAACAACACAAAAAAAGCAGTTGCACTATACATAAAGCAAACTCTATCAAGCAACAATCGAACAAACTATCAAACAACAACACAACCTCAAAACAAAACACCTTCTCTCCTTGTCCACCTTTGATTTTTTTTTTACCTACACAGTATTTGTAATAGCCCCCACCCCACTTGACTTGCTTCTAGAAAAACCAACAACGCAGCAGATCTAACTACACTATGCACACAAAGCAAACTCTATCAAACAACAACTACGGAAACTAATTGCACTTTTCTAAAATACATATATTAATATGGAATCCAATTGGTTAGAAGAAAGATACTAGATGCACATTACTTCTTACCCACTCTCATAGATTTTTACAAGCCCAAAAAAGCATATCTCTTCCAAGTCGCCAACCATAGCACCCGTAAGTTTCAGAACAACCTCACCTTCCTTGCTTATAGAATAGTATATTGTGATGAAACCCAAAGAATTCAACAATAATTAATTAGAACAAAAGAATTCAATTAAATATTCTTGTAATCTATGAAAGCTATCACAGAGAATCATGTCAAGCAGTACATAGAAATCCATTCAAAATTTATGAATTGTACTAAATTTAATGAACAATGGAAACAAAATAATTCATATATATTTATTAAAATAATTAAATAGATTGTATAGTAAATATATATGCATCTTGTTTGGTCCACTGCTTTAAATGCCACCAATTGTTAGCTAACACCATAGAAAGCTTCGTAAACCCTGATGGTCTCGAAACTTTGAGACTCGTACATGCATACCTTCCAACCATCCGCTCAACCTGCATAATTAAATTGCCTATTCAATTCCTGACATCGGACCGACAATAAGATGTTTTGAATGACCAATCAAAACATAGAGGAAAAAATAGATCGTTCCCAGCAAAGTTTAAATTTTTAAAATGACACCAAATTTTTGGTCAACGCGAAAATAAAAATGCAATTTTTTATCACATGAAGTTGTCAAGGGTCACAGGTGATGGCCATGAGCATAGGTGAACAGACGGATGCAGTTTTCAACAGTATAGGTCCCCTATGCAGATTGATTTAGCGTCATCTCTAAGAGTTGTTTGAAGGATGTTATAGCTGGCAGATGGATAAAATTTAGCGGGGGAACTAAAATAGTAGGTGTTCCCAGATCGAAGATCGCGACCAAATCAAAGGATACTGTTCATTTTGGCACTGCAACATGCTCGGACATTAAAATCCTTGAGCGGGCTGAAATATAAACCATGGTATTGCGGGAGACCTATGTGGCGGAAGGTGGTGAGTTTCAGGCCCGAAAGCGATGTGGGTCCAAACTGCTTTCAACAACCCTGAAATCACGTGCTCATTCAGTGCCTTATCCAATATCATCACGTGGTCACCTCCTAGTCATCAAGCCTCATCCCGATCCCAGGGAGGAATCAGTTAATTAACAAGGACTAGTAGTTGAAACCTTGGCTCACTCCATAAATGAAAAGCATGGAGGTTCTGGCCATGGAGACAGAACTGTCAACCTGAGGTACCACGATGGATAGTTTTTCCTGCAGGCCTATGTTGATATAAGCTTGTGTTTGACAAAAGGTTACATGCATAGTCTGACAGAAGGATGCACAGACAAAAAGACTTGGACGGGATGGCCAGATGACTCTCCTAGCGGTTGTCCACTGATCTGAGTATAAATAGATTAGTTTAAGATTTTGTTAAGGTCGATGGTTGAGCAGAGCTCCCTATTTGTAATTGTTTGATAGCAGAGTTGTTCTCTGGTTATGTATGAGACCTGAGACTCTCTCATTAATGGAAGTCAATTTATTTCATCATCTTGTTTCCTCTTGTGCTGAAACACTCGTGAATGGATGATCTAGACGAGATGTTGTAGTTGTATTGTAATGGAGGTTTGATTATAATGTTGCTATGATCTGTTTCAGTATTTTATTTTGTTGTCCTATTTCCTCTTGTGCTAAAATGCTTGTGCATGGATGATCCAGACAAGTTGTTTTGGTTGTATTGTAATGGAGGTTTGATTATAATGTTGATATGATATATTTTAGTATCTTAAATTTAAGTTCAAGAGTGCTCTTGTGCCTGAGTTTTTCTGCGCCAAGTTGCTTGAAGGCCTAATGCTCATGTAAAACTTGTCCACTTTTCTCAATAAGTCTTCCTTCTGCTCACCTTTAGCCTAAACCACTGACTGAAGTTAATGAGAACCTCATTTGATTATGCATTGTTAGTCCAGTTTTTTGTGTTCAAACATTCTTAGGCTGAGTTTTGTCCATTTGACCTCCACTCATAAACCTACCTCCAAAAAATATTTGATGGGTACTAGGCTTATCCTCCTGCAATCTAAGGGTGATTCTCAGTGCTAACATTCTTGGCATTGTTTCCAGGGAACAAATTGAAGACATTTCCCTGGGATTGAACAACAAAGATATTTTGATTCTAAAGGTACATCAAAAATCAATACCTTGAAGATTGCAGCTTTCACCTGGCGACTCCACTGTTTCAGTTGTGGCTCCCAAAGGTAGACACACGATGTCAACACCACATCTACCTCTGGAAACACCTGAAGCTAACCCAAAGAAGATTATCAATAAAGGAAAGACCTCTCAAGAAGTACTTTCAGTTGTTGTACCAGGTGATTCTGGTAATTTACATGATTCTTATTTTAAAACTTCAGTAGTTGTATCCAATTCTCCTTTTATACCATCTGTTGGAGTTTCCAAAAGTTTAGATTTTGAAATCTTTCATGTTGAACTCCCCCCTTATAGTCTTCATTTGGAAGGAGAAATTTTTGAAACCCATGTTTCCCCTGATATTGTAAAGTGGTTTAGACCCAGTAGCTTAGAATATTTTCCCACTTTGGGTTTTTCTACTCCTCCTCCTATCAAAGTTGTTGTAACTAAAGAGGGAGAAAATTATTTTCCTTTGAAACCTATACCATCCTCCCCCAACACTCAATTATTTCCCCTTTCCCCTAGAAACGCAGTTGCAGTCCTATCTGACCAAACTCCATCTCCCCCTTGTTCTCCTACAGTTCACATCCCAATGGTAGGTGCTAATCTTCCTAGAAACAGGATGGATGCCACAGTGGCTCCTAAATATGTCCCTTTTGTTTTACCTCAGCCTATGAATGCTCTCCCAATTGGAGACTACCTTAAGTACATGCCCAAGTTCACATGGGAGGAAGACATAACTGCAAAAGAACACCTTTCATCTTTTTATAGTTATGCAGATAATCTTAACATTGAAAATAAAGATGTGTGGATGAGAGTTTTTGTACAGAGCCTTGATGGTGAGGCAAGGAAATGGTTTAGGGGTTTGACTCCTGGATATATTGTTGGGATTTAAGCTCTAGATGATTCATTCTTGAGGCATTGGGGGGATAAAAAAGATTTTCTTTATTATATTACAGAATTTGGGTCACTTAAGAGGAAAGAGGGGGAATCTGTTTCAGACTTTTCAAAAATATTTAATAAGATGTACAATAATATTCCCACTGAAATAAAGCCTACAGAAACCTCTGCAAATATTAATTATGCCAGTGCTTTTGACCCTAAGTTTTGCCTCCTATTGAGAGAAAGAAGAGCTACCTATTTAGCTCATATGCAAGATGCATCCCTTGAAGTAGAGTCTAATATATTGGCAGCTGACAAACTTAGGAGTAAGTCTGATAGAGACAGAAGAAAAGGTAGGGTTGAAGCTTCAACCTCTGATTCCTCTTCTTCCCACCCTCAAGTGGATGAATCGACAAAACTGGTAAAATCACTTTCTGCAGAAATGGATAAATTGAAATTTCAAGGAAAGAAAGCTATAGGAACCCCTGGAATGATGATAATAGGGGTAATTTTAGAAGACCCAATAATTCCCCTCGTATCATCCAAAGAGATAAAATCAATAGGGATAGGGATGATCATAAAATCCAAGCCCCTCTCCAAAATAACCTGGTTATTGATGAAGAAGGAGAGGAAGAAGATATCGATCCCGAAATCCATTGTCTTGGTGACACCTCTTTGTATCCTCATCTAACCCAATCTGTATATGAAGAGTCTCTCATGGATAACCAACTAAATGAGTTGAGAAAAGGGGAAAGGACCAATGGCAATCCAAATAGATACAACCTAAGTTCAAAGAAGAAAGAGGGGAATCTTGACATTTCTGACCAGCCTACTAGAACATAGAATCTTGCTAAGGATGTGGTAGTTGGAAACAAAGAAAAAGAGGCACAAAACCCCCAGGCAGTGGTTAAGATCCCTACCCCGGAAGTTAAGGAGATTTGGAACCCTTCCTCCTCTTTTAGCTTTGAGAATGAGATTCAAAAGATTAAAATCCTTGTACCTTTTTTGGACCTAGTTAAGAATGAGTATTTCAAAAGGTACTTTTCCAAAATGTTGCAGCCTGAACCTTCATCTCATCCCACAGATTCAGTCAACCTCCAAGATGAAAAAATAGTTGTCATACTAGGACCTTTGGTAGAGGATAAGGATGACTCTTCCCCTCCTTTCTATACATCATTGAACATTCATGATAAAGTGTTGCACAATTGTTTGATAGATTCAGGGGCATCTCATAATCTCATGCCTAAGACTGTCATGGATGAGCTTGGATTGGAGGTTACAAAAACCTACCATGGCCTATACTCATTTGATTCCATGAAGGTGAAGTGTCTTGGGGTTATCAAAGCCCTGGTTGTTTCCTTGTTCTAATTACCAATGAAAAGTGTGGTAATGGATATTGTGGTGGTTGATCTCCCCTCTAAGTTTGGGATGCTCTTGTCTAGATCTTGGATCAAAAGACTAGGGGTAAATTTGCACATGGAATTTTCATATGCCATCGTTCATGTGTTTGGGGGGGAACATAGAAGGCTTTATAGGGAAGCACAACTTGCTTACAATATCAGTGATGAAGCAAATCCTACCAACCACCCCATTTTTGTAGTTGATATTGATTTAGGAACCAGTATGTTACAGCTCATTGATGCTCCTCAAACACCTATTGAAATCAGAAAGAAGCCTATTACCTCTTGTGAAGATCCTCCTCCCAAGACCTTTGTTTGGAAGATGTTTTTTTATGGAGCCTCTTCTAGGGAGAGTGTTGATGCTAGGATAGTCTTTATTTCCCCTACCCAAGAGACAATATCTTCGTCTTACAAGATTGAATTTGAAACAACAAACAATGTGGTAGAATATGAGGCTCTTGTTTTGAGTTTGAGGGTTGCTAAAGACATGAAGATTGAAGAGCTAGCAGTGTTTGGAGATGTTGAGTTAATTATTCATCAAGTCAAAAATCTGTATCAAGATAAACACCCCGGGTTGAGGACCTATAGAAATGAATTCTGGGATCTTGTTGATAGTTTCTTCTTGGATTTTAATATCTCATTTTTTCCAATAAAGGAGAACATTATGGCAGATTCCTTGGTTGTCTCGGAAAGTAATTTCAGGGTTCCTTTGCCCCCCAAACTCAAGTATGATGTGGAAATAAAGTATAGACCCTCTATTCCTGACAATGTCAAACATTGGAAGTTTTTTTAGGATGATCTTGAGATAAAAAAAATTCTTGAGACTGTGGATAAATTTTATGCTTCACATATTGATCAAGATCGGGATACTAAAGAAAGCCCCCATGCTGATATTTTTCTGAATAAAATTGTTGACCATCATATTGTTTAGTTACCCAGTAACCATATTCCAAAAGGACTTATCCCTTTGGAGAGGTTGTTTGATAGGAATGATGTGATTGTAAAGATTAAAGGTTCGACTGAAAATGTTGATGTGATTGAAAGCAATTTAGGAACAGAAGAGGATCCAAAGTATGTTAAATTGTCTAGCAGTTTGTCAAAGGAACAAAGGGCTTAAAATGTCAAGCTTTTAAAAGATTTTGTCGATGTGTTTTCCTGGAAATACAAAGATTTAAGAACATATGACACAAACATCATTGAACATAAGATCCCTTTGAAAGAGGAGACCAAGCCTTTTAGGTAGAAACTCAGACAAATAGATCCCATTTTGCTGCCTATTATGGAAAAAGAAGTGAAAAATTTGTTGGATGCCCAGATCGTCATTCCTTTGAGATATTCAGAATGGGTGGATAATTTGGTGCCTATGAGGAATAAAAATGGGGAAATTAGGTTGTGTGTTGATTTCAGGAATTTGAACAGGAGCTCCAAAAAATATAACTACCCCTTTCCAAAGATGGAGCACATTTTGCAGAGAGTGATTGGTTCATCTAGGATGTTTATGATTGATGGCTTCTTTGTCTACAATCATCTCTATGTCCTACCTGAATATAGACAAAATACAACCTTCACTAGTCCTTGGGTCACATTCATGTATGCTAAAATGCCCTTTGGATTGATGAATGCAAGAGAAACCTTCCAGCGAGCCATGGACATTGTCGTTAATGGGGAGAAAGATAAATTTGTAGTCATCTATTTGGATGGAATTATAGTGTTCTCAAAATGTGACAAAGAGCATTGTCATAATTTGAAGAAGGTATTCTTGAAATGTCGAAGGTTTGGTCTCTCTCTCAATCCTAAGAAATTTTTGTTTGATATGAAGGAAGCTAAATTATTAGGGCACATCATGTCAAAAGAAGGGGTAAGAATTGATCCAAGCAGAGTAGAGTCCATCCAAACCATATCTTTTCCTAGATCTAAGAAAGAGATTCAATCTTTTTTGGGTAAGATCAATTTTCTAAGAAGGTTCATCTCTAACTTTGTTGAATTAGTGAAGTACATTACAACCCTGCTCAAAAAGGGAAACAAGGTGAAATGGACTTCTGAGGCTCGAGAATATTTTGATCAGATCAAAAAGGATTTGACTGAAGCAGATATGCACATCATCCCTAACTATTCTAAGGAATTTCTGATATTTTCCTTTTCCTTATTTGACACATTGGTTGTTGTTTTGCTACAGAGAAATGAAGAGGGATTAGAGCATCCTATTTCCTTTTTCAGCAGAGCATTGATGGATACAGAAGTGAGATATGATATCATGGAAAAGCAGGCTTATGCTTTGGTCAAAGCCATCAAGGATTTCATAATATATGTTATGCATTCAAATATTGTTGCATATGTCCCTTCAGCCTCAGTGAAAGAGATATTGATCCAGCCTAACATAGATGGGAAGAGAAGCAAAAGATTGTTAAAATTATGGAATTTGACCTTGAAATGAAGCCCACTAAATTAGTGAAAGGCAAAGGTTTAGCCAGGTTGTTGGCTAAATCAAATTTCAAATATTTGGGGGTTAATTTCATGAACATAAACTCAGAAAATCAGGAAGTTGATTTTGCTGATAAAAGCTCCCATGTCGGCCCCAATTTGGTAGAATGCACTTGGTATAGATATATCATATATTTTTTGCAGAAGTTGTGGCCTCTTGATGACTTGGACAATAATAAGGTGAGATCTTTGAAACTCAAAGAAATCAAATATTGTCTCATTGATCAGGTTTTGTATTGGAAATATCCTCTAGGAGTTCTTTTAAGATGTATGGATCCACAGGAGGCCCAAAGGGCCATAACTAATTTTCATGACAACGTATGTGGGGGCCATCATTTTTGGAGAACGATGGCTTATAAGATCCTCAGAGCTAGGTATTTATGGCCTAGCATTTTTATTGATGTTTGTGCAAATATTAGAGCTTGTTTCAAATGCCAAAGGTTTTCTGGACAGCAGCAGCTCAAATATTTTCGTTTGAAACCTATGGTGGTTTCTGGACCTTTTCAACAGTGGGGTATTGACTTCATTGGAGAAATCCACCCAGCCTCAAGTGGTTAACACAGGTGTATTTTTACTGCCACTGATTATTTCACCAAGTGGATAGAAGCCATTCCTACAAGGAGTGCCTCCCATAAGGTAATCATTAGATTTCTTAAAGATATCATGTCCAGATTTGGTTGTCCAAGTAGGATTGTTGCTGACAATGTTGCCTCCTTCATAGTTGAACCATTGATCAAGTTTTGTGAACATTATGGTATTGAATTAGTCCATTCTACTCCTTACTACCCCCAAGGAAATGGTTTGGTAGAGTCCTCTAACAAGATCCTCATAAAAAGCATCAATAAATTATTAGAAGACAATAAGAAAGCATGGGACTCAAAGATAAAATTTGCCTTACGGGCTGACAGAGTTACAACAAAGAGGTCACTTGGTGTTTCCCCTTTTCATCTTGTGTATGGGGTTGAGGTTATCTTTCCTACTTAGCTTGCCTTATCTGTGCCAAAATTCCTCCAGGACTACCAAGGAGAACTTGATGATATGGTTAGGAGGATATAAGAGCTGGTAGAAGTACAATAGACCAGGGATCAGCTACTTGATAAATATCAGGACCATCAACAAAAGATAAAACGAGCCTTTGACAAGAAGGTAAGAAAGGAATATTTTCAGTTGGGAGATCTAGTGCTCAAGTAGGATGCACCCAAGCAGGACAAAGGAAAACATGGTAAATTTGAAGCCTTATGGATTGGTCCTTTCAAGATTTCTGAGGTATTTTTAAACAACACTTATAGATTGCAGAACTTGGAGGATTCTGAAGTTTTTGGTGGACATATCAATGGGTGCTTTCTAAAAACATATTTTTCTTAATCCATGATTGGCTTTCCATCCATTGTGAATACCACTTTCGCTTTTATTTATGTTTGAATAATTGACTCCATGACCCAAAATATAAGGCATTGAAACTGCTTGTTCTTGGCATATCATAGGGAGCATGCCATCCTTTGTGAAGCCAATGTTATCACATGAAGTTGTCAAGGGTCGCAGGTGATGTTCGTGGAGATAGAACTGTCAACCTGAGGTACCACGATGGATGGTTTTTCTTGTAGGCCCATATTGATCTGAGCTTGTGTCTGACAGAAGGATACATGCATAGTCTAACAGAAGGATGCATAGACGAAAAGCCTTAGACAGTATGGCCAGATGACTCTCCTAGAGGTTGTCCATTGATATGAGTATAAATAGATCAGTTTAAGATTGTGTTCAGGTCGATGGTTGAGAAGAGCTCCATATTTGTAATTGTTTGATAGCAGATTTGTTCTCTAGTTATGTATGAGACCTGAGACTTTCTCATTAATAGAAGTTAGTTTCTTTCATCATCTCATTTCCTCTTGTGTTGAAACACTCGTTCATGGATGATCCAGATGAGATGTTGTAGTTGTATTGTAAATGAGGTTTGACTATAATGTTACTATGATCTGTTTTAGTATTTTATTTCACTGCCATGTTTCCTCTTATGTTGAAATGCTCGTGCATGGATGATCCGGACGAGTTGGTGTGGTTGTATTGTAATGGAGGTTTGATTATAATGCTACTATGATATATTTCAGTGTCTTAAATTTAATATCAAGAGTGCTCTTATGCCTGAGTTTTTCTGCATCAAGTTTCTTGAAGGTCGGATGCTCATGGTAGACTTGTCCACTTTCCTCACTAAGTCTTCCTTCTTCTCACCTTTAGCCTAAACCACAGACTGAAGTTAATGAGAACCTCATTTGTTTATGCATTGTTATTCCAGTTTTTTGTGTTCAGACATTCTCAGGCTAAGCTTTGTCCATTTGACCTCCACTCATAAACCTACCTCCACAAACATTTTGATGGGTATTGGGCTTATCCTCCTGCAATCTGAGGGTGATTCTCAATGCTAACACAATCAACTCAAAAATGATTGCTATAGTTTCAGGCCTTTGACAGGGACTAATAACTAAAAGTAAACACAAGTAAAGAGAGACCAAGAATAAAATAAGAACAAATAGACCAACAAACAAATTATTTTTAATCAAATTATTCCATACAATAAGATAGGATTTGTTAGAGTAGTTTTCAATGACCAATTGTCACCACGTTGTTGTTCATGTTGGATTCTTTCAACAACATCTTCATTAAATCCTTAAACAAGCTAACCACTATGATAAGTTCATTGTTAATCATCACAATCACAAATATTTCATCAAATTCAAAGACTCCTTAAGTAGTGGGAACCCTAAGAGGACATCGAGTTAGCAAGAGATCTAGGCTAAGGGTGACAAACTTAAGTGTTTGTGGAGATGAATCAATGGGGTATTGAATCTTTATGCAAAAAAAAATTGAAATGATGGGTCACCTAGCAACTCTTTGGTAGCTTGTGTTGTTGACCAAAAAATGTGGTCAGCACATGCACACCTAGCCAAATCTTGTACACTCACTATGTGTTATATAATCATAGTCAAGAAAGGATGGGGGACAACCAGGAATTGTAAGGATTTCCAAAATTATTAGAGTAATGGTTAACTTGGAACATTTCAAGTGACTAACTCCTTGATGTCTTCGGAACTCAAATTACCGGTTAATGAATTAGTTCATTGAAAGGTTCCATACACTCAAATTAAAATCAGTTGACCATGTGAAAAGTGACAAGTCATATGTATAGGGATAAATACTTCAAGGGGATATCATTATCACTCAAACATAGTTGATCAATAAAGTTATCATAAAAATAGGCATCATCCTCAGCTTCTTATAAAGACGTGTTGTTTCCCCCATCTGTCATTGTAAAAATAGTATATAATTGGTAAAGGAATGAGAAAGGAAATTCAGCTAATCATGGGGACATGTAGATATATCCATTGGTTCCATGGACACTTGAAGGCATCGTGATGTTAGCGTGGCTCCATCGAGGCTATGGATTCTTGTAGGCAGTGAGGCAACACCAAATGGACGTGAAAAGATAGGTTAGTAGAAATAATATTTAACCCTAGATCTAAATTATCCATGTGACTATGAATTTAATTTGAATCATTAGACTATGCTTAAAGGTAATGAATTTCATCAATTTCTCCCTTCAATTCAGCACGTGAGTTGTGGTAATTTGTAGATTGGACTATTCAAGAATTCCAACACAAAGAAGAGATGTTATAGGGACCCACACTCTGAAAAAAAATGGCATTTGTGTTGAGAACATATTATTGTCATTATGTATCATGGCTCATGGTTTGACAATAAATTACAAAGATTCGTGGCTTTGTCTAGCGTGTTTCCATTTATTGAGGCATCAACTAGTCCCAATTATTTAGACTTAGGGACCACCATTTTTTTCTTTTCAATGCTTGTTTCTTGATTTACACATTTTGATGATGCTCGCTTAATAAGTTTTGAATGGTGATGGGCTTCAAGGTTTTCAAAGTTGATGAGTAATGACTTGCTTAATTCTTTCCTAAGATCTTTAGTCCCTCGTGCATTTTCTTTTTGGTGTTTTCTTCAAGAAAATTAACTTCATGGTGAATTGGATTTTGATGATGTTTCTCATATTTTCATTTTCAAGCTTAACATTTTATATCCTTACTGACACTACAATATGAAGAAGTGTAGGCCCATAAGCAACAACATGAGAAAGCTAAAAGGAATATTTTAAGCATGGAAGAAGACGATTGACATATGAAAGTGGCAAAAGGAACATACAAGGAAAAGTTGGACAATCAAGGAAGAAGAGAAAGATCAAGTGACCTCCACCATCAAATACCAAACAAAGAATCATGGGTGAAGATTATCTCCAAGACTTCACAAATCTCAAGACAAAGATGAGAGGAAGCCTATACATGCAAGTCACAAAAATGTAACGCATGAGGCAAACTCATGCCCAAAGTCTTGTTAGGCTTGTAAGCACTAGAGGACAAAGTTTTATTTGCAAGTGCATGTGGATGGATGAAAATTGTAATTTTGAATATTTTTATTGAAAATAATCCTCATCGCCCTATTCACAATGAATAAAAAAATTGTAAAGTAGGATAGGAAGGACAAAAATCAAGTAGGTAAAAGGCCAGGATTCGTGGGAAATTCTATAAAATAAAAATTTGAGCTCTTGTAAAGGGATTTTGGCTTTGCATTGTAAGTTCACTTCTTGTTAATTAAGAAACTTGTTGGCCACACTTTTTGGTGGATGACTCTAGTGTATTCCCATCTTGGACTATTTTATGTTATTCATATTTTTTGGAATCATTGTAAGACTGGATACTACAACTATATATTTCTTCTCATGTTTCTTATATTTAGTCTTACTTTTGCTTATAAATAGTGTTGACGCGTGGATATAGAACTACAAGTTTTAGTTTTTAAGAGCAGATTCACCTTTGTTCATTGTTTGTTATTCAAAATTCTTGCAATTAATAATTTAGTAAACTTGTTTTTACTTTTTTGTTGCATTCATTTATGTGGGTTCTATATCTATTAATGTTCTTAATTTCTAGCTAGGAGAAAAATAGAATAGGATTGCATTTTTCATTTATAATCTAAAATAATAAAACATGTAATGTCGACCAGGCCATAACTGAGAAGGTTTTTCGTTTCGAACAATGAAAGGTCTAATTGTTCCCTTTCCTTTGGTGAACCTTTGTATATGAGTAAGATAATTTTCCCATGTCAACACTACAAAATAGAGGGAAAAAAAAAGATTGGGTCTCCTCAGATTCCTTATAATGCCCCGATTTTGGAGATTATTCTGCCAACTAAAATTCAACTTATTATAACTTATCTTATTCTAATATTTTGTTGATGAAATTTTTACATGATGTTTTATGTTATGTCCTCTTTAGATTCCCACTGGTTTCATGCAATTTGGAGAGTCCAAGAGAAAGTTACGGTGTAATTAATAGAATTTGTTGTTTTTGACCTATTTCAAGAGAGCAAACTTGTACAGATTGCCACCTCACCAATATTTCCCTCATGGGTCTCAAATTTAGACTGAAAAACTGTGGAATATATTATTTGCAAATGCCACTGGTGGTGGTGGTACTTGATTTGGAGCTCATAATATTCAGATATGATTATTTTACCAAAACCACATGTTTAATCTTGGTTTGAAGACTAGACATAAACCTTAATTTTCATATCATACAAATTTGAACATGTAGCAAACCAAATTCTAAACAATTTACACAATGTACTTCACTATGTCCTCTATCCACCATGAAATTTTCACTCTCTATAAATCATCTGAATTGGATCCTCACCAAAATATGTTTGTAAACTTTGTAATAAGCATTTAATTGTTTTTTTTTTGGAAAAGTTGAGGAAATGCCCAAAATTCACTTGGAAGTTGAAATGAACCATTGTGATGGTTGTCCTTCCAAGGTAGCCTATTAAAATGAAGGATATGGAGAAGAAGGGAATTCAATAGAGAGGAGAGATGAGGATGAAATGAAGAAGGGTAGTAGAAGAGATGAGAGCTCAAAGAATTAGTATGCTTGATGATTGGAGGAGAAGAAAATGCTGAGTATGTCCCACAATGAGTGAAGATTGTTGTTGAGGCATGGCCATATACAAATTTCTTTCTAGTGAGTAACAATACACAAAATATATGTATATCTCACATTTTTGTAATCAATTTCTGTTAAGCCCTAATATTGTCTCATTACCCCTTAATTGGGGCATATTATATTAGTAATGTTATTTTATTTTTGTCAGCTTTAGGCCATTAGTTGTAATTATACCTCCTAGTCTCCTATATATACCAAGGAGACATTTTCATTTTGAATCATCTTGTACTTGAACATTTAAGTAGGGTAAAAGGAGGTTTCCCCCTCGAAGAGGCTTAGTATCTGAAATTATCTCTTTTTTGAGGCGTTGAGTACTTTTTCTAAGGTTTTTCTATGCTATATTTATATTTGGTTCTTAACATATGGTATCAGAGCTCAAGGTCTTCGGGTTTCACTGCTATATCTGAGACACCTTGGCATTTTCGCTATACCTTTTTTTCTACAATGTTTTAGAAGGAAAGTCTTGGAGGATATTTAGTAGATGGATTAAGGTATGTTGGGTTCAAAATTCAGCTCCTGAGGCCTTATACTTTCGTAGATACAACATGTACAAGATAGGGTTATGGAATCATCCTAAACTGAGTCATTGCGGAAATTTTGCTATAAAAACTTTTCTGTAACGTTTCAGACCCTAACCTCTGGAGAATATTTACAGAAATTAGTAAACTATCTGTGGTAAAAATTCCAGCTTCTGGGTCATCTTAAATTTGTAGATACACCCTGTGTAAGATAGGATATCTGACTAGTCTCAAGAAGCTGTTCCAGGTAAAACAATCATAACTTCTTCCTAGAGTATCCAAATTTAGTGGGACTGGTTTCATTGGATCGTGGACAGTCTGTAGTATTTCTGGTGTGAGTTTCAAAATTTTATATCAATTATTTTGTGCGGGGCAAGCTATACAAGTGAGATCTCCTGGAAAGGACAAAAATCAGCAAGTTGTGGGGAAGTTACCGTAAATTCCACTTGGCACATCCAATTTTGATCAAACCTATGGCATTGCAGAGAAGAAATATCAGAGAACTACATAAAAGAAAGTTTCATACCCAGAAGGGCCGAAACTTGGGAGATACAACAGAAGAAATATTGTCTAGCAGAACCACCTCAAAATCAAGGTTCAAAAGTGATATTTGGCC
>ML817299.1:130272-150092 GCA_009831015.1 Picea engelmannii
GAGTCGATGTTGATCTGACGGTTCAGATTCCGTCGGGATTTCGCATATCGCGAAATCGGGGATTTCGTTGTAGAGTGAACTTTGCCTTACGAAATCCCGATCCCCGAATTGCCGATGAGGCCTCCTGGCTGCCACGTGTCCATACAAATGAACGGTCCAGATCCCTGCTTGATTTAACGGCTGCGATTAAATCGAGAAATCACGTCTCACGATTTCAGGGTTTTCATTGTCGAGGGAACAGGACATTTCAAAGTCCCGATCCCTGATTTGCTCCTTTGGGTTATCTCTCTCGCAACTTTTACAGATCTGACGGCCCTCGTTCTTTCGGGAAATTTGTATGAGATCCTATGGTCACTGACTCTTCTTCCTTTTTCCTCTGTAAGCTCTTGTTGCGCGCGTTTTTCTTCAAGGTTGTTCCTCCTGAGCTTTTACTTCCAAATCCCCACGGGGTTTTATCCTTCTTATCCTGCTGTCTCTAATGTTGCCATTAATGACAACAACCATCACTGCATTCTATCCACTGAATTTGCTTTCTGTTAACTGAAATTGCCAACACAAATGGCTTGGGTTAATTAGATAACCCTGGACTAGATTCACTCTTGCAGTTGACGATTAGTCAATTTCGCCCACCAACAAATGACGCTAGAAGGAGGGCCTGAATACTATTGATGGCACGTGGAGGTCCTAAGACTCATCACCCACCTACCCGCTCACCTATAGTAACAAGAAGTCATTCTGAAGACAACATTGTCTCTCAAACAACAACCACATCAAACGACAATCCACAGATTACCGTTGAACTAGTAACACCAAATCCCCCAGGGGCCGACGTACAAGAAATTGTTCATCAATCCCTCCTAAGGACACACGGTGCTTTGGCCCGTATTAGACAACCAGGTCAACCATTAAATCAACCATTAGACTTCTTTGATATTAGGGAGAAACTTGAAGGCACTGGTCTTACCCTAAACCCTACGGATCCAGATCACATCCTCACTTCTGCAGCGGGAGGATCTAGTATTCCACCATCACCACCTCCTTCATCTCCTTCTTATTCAGGAGAAGAATCATCAGATGAAGGAAGTTCTTCATCTCAGCCTTCGACACCACCCACGCCTATGGAAAATCTAAACAATCCTGCCAGACCTTGGCTCGATCAAGATGCAGTGGCCATACTTGGGCCCCAACATCCTTTGCCTAAACATCCAGAGAAATGGCTCCCTAAATTTGACCCAGATTCTAAGCAGATTGCTGAGGATCATATTAAAAAATTCATGTTAACCATTAGGTTCTATAGTGTTGAACACGAAGACTTAGTATGTAGACTTTTTCCGTACACCTTTGAAGGCAATACCTCTACCTGGTACTTTTCCCAACAATCCCACACCATTGTGTCTTGGGATAGATTCGAATCCTGTTTCCTTCAGAAATTCGGAGACGACAAATCCCTGAAGTCTTAGTTATGGAACTCTCTAGTTTAAAGATGAACCCCAAGGAAAAGATAAAATACTTTAATCAAAGGTTTTTAACATTAAATAATCGAATCCACACGAATTCGATGCCTACTGAAAATCTTATCGTTGCATACTACACAAAAGCCCTACACCAAAACATAGCAATCTAGGTAAAAAGGTCTAAGAAAGCAACATTATTAGAATCCTTTGGGGAGGCGAGTCAAATCAAGAAATATATTCTCAGCCTAAAAGACAATATCTGTAACGAGGCAGAGACTACCTCATCCTCCAAGAAGAAAATCAAAATTCTTCCTAGACCTCTCCAAACCAAAACTCAATCAGATGGTTCTGATCTTGAAAGTTTACACAAGGTCATTCAGAAGTTGTCAAACCAGGTTATAGATTTGAGAAGATCAGCTGAAGAAGCTTCTTCAAGCAAAGGGCCTTACAAACCCCCTTTTAGAAAGCCTTTTCCCACAAACCGGCCTAACTCAAATTCTGAAGGCCTAAACCTAGAAAGCTTACAGTTTGCTATCCAGACAATTTTAGAAGCCCATGATAAATTGATTCCTCCCGAAATTCCTGAAGACGTGGCTGAACAAGAAATAGTGGAAGAAGACGAATCCTCTCCCAACATTTTCGGGCATTTTTCGGATAGCATCTTTCAAGCTAATTTCGAAACAATGCATCCTTACGATACTAGAAGTAAAACAACGAATAAATCTTCTTCTGAAATTGGAACTAATGCACCTCAAAAACAGTCCAAACCAATCGAAACTAAACAGAATTCAACAACTCCAAGTTTAGAGTATGATTTGATTGAGGATCTCAAAAAACTTAGAGCTAATATTTCTGTTTACGAATTATTGAAATTTCCTTTTCTTCTGCAAAAGATGCTGTAGAATATTGTAGAAAACAACAAAAACAACAATCCGAACAGTAACAAATTTGCTGAAAACAGCCCCAAAACACCTCAAAAGGTCTCCGTTAAAATGACTCTAGAGTCCTCTGATAAAAGAGACCTTGCTGTAAAAAGTGTAACAAATGTAGATAAACTAGTTTCAGGGGCTGTGACTAAAAAACAACAAACTTCTGATGTTAATACTCACAGAAATGTCCCACCCTTTTTGCTGACTTTTGAAATTTTCAATAGGAATGTACATAATTGTATGGTAGATTCAGGTGCATCGTCAAACGTAATGCCTTGGTCTGTCTACCAAAAAATCAATCCTAAAGTTCAACCTTCTAGTCTGAAAATTATTCAGCTTGATCGAACTAGTGTTAAAGTAATAGGTGAATTAAAAAATGTACTTATCAGATTATCATCTAATCCTAAAGTCCATCAGGTTATTGATATTATTGTCTTTGATATCCTCGAAGTATATGGCTTATTTTTAAGTAGAGACTGGTCTGAACAACTACACGGTTATTGTGCAACAGATTGGTCTCACTTGTGGCTGCCCAAGAATGGAAAGCTGAACAAAATCAAGGTCAATCGTGAGTGTTATCTTAAGTTCACATTAACTTATTTAAATGATCCTAATGAACCATTCACTGCTTCCACCAATTCACCTAAAATGCAGAGGATGAACACTTTTTTCGACAATTTCATGGCTGAAACTTCTACCGTTACTGACCCTGAACAACAGTCCAAAATTATGACATGCACACAGTCAACAACCCTCTCTCAGTGGTCACATGCACCTGACGAAAATCATATCTGGTCTCTTTACTTCGATGGATCTAAATCTAAAGAAGGAGCCGGTGCAGGATGTGTGATCATTGATCCAGGAGGTTACAAAACTTTGATCTCTTGCTGGTTAGAATTTGAATGCACAAACAATATGGCCGAATAGGAGGCACTCTTGCAAGGTCTCAGAAAAACACTAGATTTGAGGATTCAAAATTTAACATTCTTTGATGATTCAGAAATTGTGGTTAGACAGGTAAAAAATTCTATTCAATGTTTATCTCCACACCTGAAAAGCTATCAAACTGAGGTATGGAATTTAATGAACAAATTTTCTGCGTTTAACATTAATTCTATTCCGATATTGAATAATTCTGAGGCTGATTTATTAGCTAATGTTGCCTCAAAACTTTTTTCTACAGAAGACCTTTCTCCAAATGCGTTTTTCGTCGAGTTGTTGTTCAGACAATCCGTCCCTGACAACATCACTAATTGGAGATTTTTCGATGACGATCAACATATCTTCAGTTTTCTGCACATGGAAGATACTTTCCAAGGTGCAGTTATCAACAAAGGTACCCACGACGAAGACCTTCGCAATTTTACGGTAATACCGGATCCAAGATCTCCGGAGTCGACATTAGATTTGGTAAATTCTATCCCAAAATCTGTGGTAAGATCAGAAAGGTTTTATGATTTGCATGATAAATTCAGAAAATCAGTGAATTGTAAAACAAATAGTTCTTCCTTGACACATGAAAAAGTAAATTTAGGAACTAAAGATAATCCACAGTGTATCAATTTGGGGATGAGATGTTCTAAGCAAGAAAAGACAACATTTATTAAGTTGTTTAAGAAATTTAAGGATGTCTTTGCTTGGACTTATGACGATCTAAAAACCTTTAATCCTAACATCATACAACACATTATTCCCATGAAACCCCAAACCCAACCTTTTCAACAGAAGTTAAGAAAGATGCACCCAAAACTTGAACCAACAATCAAGAAAGAACTAAACAAACTCTTGAATGCTAAAATAATTTTCCTGGTAAGACATACACAATGGGTCTCTAATTTTGTCCCTGTAAGGAAAAAGAGTGGTGAAATTCGACTATGTGTCGATTTTCGAAATTTAAACCGAGCATCTGATAAAGAAAACTACCATGTTCCTCCCATGGAACAGATCCTCCAACAAGTATCCGGTTTTGAAAGATTATCGCTGCTGGATGGTTTTTCAGCGTATAACCAAGTCCTTATGTCTCCCCTAGACCAATTGAAGACCACTTTCTGTACTCCATGGGGTACCTGTGCTTATAGAAAGATGCCCTTTGGTCTCATAAATGCCGATGCCACTTTTCAGAGAGCGATGGATATCACTTTCCGTGGTCTGATCAATCAATTGGTAGTGGTTTATATAGATGATGTCACTGTCTTCTAAAAAAATAAAGGAGATCATTTAGCTCATCTAAGATCTGTTCTACAACGATGTCATAAGTACGACATCTCTTTAAATCCCAAAAAATCTGTCTTTGCAGTAGAACAAGGAAATTTGCTCAGATTCCTTGTATCAAATGAAGGGATGATCATTGACCCTGAAAGGACCGAAGTCATTTCAAAACTGCCCCCTCCCTCTTCCAAAAAGTCTATGCAATCTTTCTTAGGTAAGATAAACTTTGTTAGAAGGTTCGTCCCCAGCTTTTAAGAAATGGTCAGGCCATTACAAAACTTGATAAAGAAGGATGTACAGTACCATTGGGGACCTCTAGAAAGTCAAGCTTTTGAATCAATAAAAAAGGCTATAGTAGACGCTCCTTCCCTAATGAGCCCTGATTTTTCACGAGATTTCACTCTCTACATGTTTGCCTTTGATCGGTTTTATGCTGTTGTGCTAACCCAAAAGAATGTTGAAAACAACGAAGTTCCTATTGCCTTTATGAGCTCAGCCTTTAAGGGAGCATAACTTAATTACCCAGTAGTATATCAACAGGCTTATGCTGTTTTTAAAGCAGTAAAACACTTTCGATCTTATCTACTGAAGTCTAGGACGAAAATCATTGTCCCTTACCCTGTTGTCAGGAATTTGTTAGTGCAGAAAGAACAAGTTGAAAAAAGGGCAAACTGGGTCACTTCCTTACAAGAATATGACCTTGAAATCACTCCAACACAAATTGTTAGAGGCCAAGGTTTATGCAAATTGGTCGCTGATTCAGCTGTCGAACAATAGAATAAAACTGATATGTTAATTCAAGATCAACCCAATCAAAATCAAATCTGCTGTGCACAAAACCTTACTAGTCCTTGGTATGATGACATCAAATTTTATCTAATTCACAAATCAACTGCCCATCACCTTGATCCAAAAAAGAGGAGAGCGTTAAGATTAAAATCCGCTTCTTTTCAGCTAGTAAATGGTATATTGTTTCGCCAAAATTTTGATGGAATACTTATGCGTTGTCTAGAAAAATATGAAGCAGATAAAGTCTTATTAGAATTACATGCAGGGGAAGATGGTGGGCATTTCGGTGGAGACACCACTGCCCACAAAGCATTAAGGGCAGGATATTACTAGCCTACTCTTTTTAAAGATGCCCATGCATTATGCCGCAAGTGTGTAATCTATCAAAAGGCTTCTAGACGAGTATAGAAGTCAACATTTCCATTACAACCTGTCTTGGTAGACTCCCATTTTCAACAATGGGGCCTTGACATTATAGGCCCAATCAACCCCACCTCCACGCAGCAACATAAATACATCATAACAACAACATATTATTTCACTAGATGGTCCAAGGTTGCACCATTAAAAGTGGTAAACACCAGCCAAGTAATATCTTTCCTGAACTCAAATATTATCACTCATTTCGGTATTCCTGAATGCCTAGTATTCGATAATGCCTCTTATTTTTCGTCTCTCGAAATGAGTGATTTCGCTTTAGAAAAAGGAATAAAATTAAAGTATTCTTCCAGAAATTACCCCCAAGGCAATGGTTTGGCTGAATCAACTAATAAAAACCTGATCAAGATCATCAAGAGAACGGTCTCCGAAAATCATAAAAACTGGCATAATGCACTATTTAATGCAATCTGGGCTGATAGGGTAACTCCTAAAATTGCTGTTGGTAATTCCCCCTTTTTTCTTGTTTACGGTAGTGAAGCGATTCGTCCACCACATGTTCTTCTTCCATCTCTACAGTTATCGCATAAGGTTCAAGAAAAAGACTGTCCTCCTTTGGAAAGTCGGATTAATGCTTTGCTGAAATTAGAGGAAGTAAGGGCTCAAGCGAAACAAAAATTGGATCAACATCAACTCATTGTCAAAAACTGGTTCGATTCCAATTCTACATCTAATAGAAATTTTGAGGTAGGTGATCTTATCCTTAAGTGGGACAAACCTCATGAGGGGAAATACGAACATACTAAGTTTCAAAACCTGTGGTTGGGACCATTTTTGATTGCTGAAAAACTAGGTTCGAGTTCTTTTTGCCTGTAGAATTTAGAGGGACAACCAGACACCTTCCCAGTGAATGGCCAAGCTCTTAAAAGGTATTTCACCTGACAACTCTCCCATACACCTTTTGTAAATATTTTTCTGTTTTTATTTCCTTGTTGTTTGTTTTTCCTTGCTGGTTTGTTTTTGTTTTCATTTTTTGAAACAAACATGCATGTACTACGGTCTAGCTCAGACAAAGAAAAAAAAATACTTCATCTTGAAAACAACTGTCAAAGGCTGTTAGAGCATCAATTGCTCTTTGTTTTTGAATTTGTAGTCTAGTTGAAGATGATATTTTGTTTGAAAGTTGATTTCTTGGTTTCAATTTTCACTTGAAAGTATTCATGATTATCTTTAAAACTCTTTACACTGTCCCTGCTCTTTAAGAGATCAACTCAACGATGTCTCCATGTTCTTGAAAATTAGTTTTATTAATGAACTATTTTTCAGATCTTGATGAAGGATAGCAAGAAAAATTTAAAGGCCTGTGAAATATGAGCGCCTGCTGGCAGCAGTGGCCCTGTCAACAGTATTGGAGACATTAACTTAAACGTCGTGGCCTTCTTTTGTGAAATTTGTCAGTATATTTCGTTCTTTTTAAACGAAAGATATCTAAAACTGGATTGTGTCATGATTATTAAAGATGTTCGAATAACCTTTCAATTGTTCTTCGATTTGAAGTTTTTCAGATTTCTCTAACCTGAACTCGTTTGTATTATAGAGATAACTGCTTCTCCCAGCATGTTGCCATTGTTGGCAGCCTAACATAATTGTTAACTTTTCATATCAATTAAACGATCTATATAGCTGCCAAACTGGGGGATGAATTTTTATTACTCTTCATGAGCAATTTTCGAATTGGCAGTTGTAAGTTGTCGCTTTTCCCTATTGTTTTTTCATGCTTTGTTCATGACTGAAAGCATGAAAACGAAGCATGAAAACTTGCGACTGTGTTACCATTCTATTTGAAAATTTATTAAAGGCAATTTGTTTCTACAGTTTATTAATGAAACTTTGTTCCTTGCCATAAAGAACTATTCTCATTGTTTTGATTGCTTGATCACCAAGCATGCTTAGGGATTGATAGTTATATCAACAAAGGTTTTTTTCAATTTGAGTTTTGGTATGGTTCTTGTTTAATGCTTGGTTATACGTTTCCTTTTTACTAGGCCTTTGATTTTTGATTTTCAACCTCCCCTAAACCTTATGATCAAACCCACTGTGCGTGCACTTATTTTCGTTTTGAATTCTCGGTCGTGGTTTGTACTTTATGACAGTTGGCAATACAATTTGTAGTCAGCCATCATTTCCAAGACTGGGCTTGGGCTTTTCAAACCCTCTTCACATGCATATCAATTAACGCCCATCTTATCGTTATGAGTTTTCTGCTCATATGCCGCTCACTGTTGGTGTTTCTCAGGCTCGTGGCATGGCTCTGTCTCATAAAACCTACCTGCACGATGTGTTTGATTGATTACCATTTCATCCAGTATGGCTCCTGTTGTGAGAGTCAAACCCAATGGCATTCAAACTCTGGTCTTATATGACGATGTCAGAGAAGATCTGGAGACTAATGGGTGGCTCGTTTTTCTTAGAAAATTTCAGGGTTTCAATTTACAAACTGCCCAAGAATTCGCTTTCTCCTTCAATGGGTATAGATATAAGGTGGGTGATGTCCAACTTGAGGTTATAGAGGATTTCTTGAGTCAAGCTACAAGACTCCCTGCAAGCGGTCAAAGATGGTTCAAAAATGCAAAAGTGGAAGAAGTCCCTTGGAGTCTCCTCTTTACCTCTAGGAAGATAAAAGGATGCGACAAAGGTATGCCCATCTCTTTACTAAAATCTCGTTGGCACGATTTTCTTGCTGTGTTAAAACAGTTTGTCACCTGTGAAGGACGTTTCGGTCTTGTGTTTCTGTACCATTTGCGTTTGCTTATGTTTTTATGGGGTTTCCCTTAAACATGCCGTATTATTTTTTGAGGAGCCTTTATAAAATGGGAAAAAGATATAGGAAACAACGATCAGACTCGAGCCTCTTCCATCATGGCTTAGTAAAAATCTTGCTTGTGCATCAATTGGAGTTACAAAATGACAGTTGGGATTCATTCATAACTAGAAACGGTTATGGTAACCCTGATATGGAGGAGGTCAATAAACTTGTGGTTGAAGAGACCCTTGTCTACCCTACAACGCCCCTCTCACCTACCCAGGCCTTTGTCTCAGCCTCCTACAACAAACCCTTACTCGATCCAAATTTTATAGAGCAGACCCGTGGGCATCCTACACATCTTTATGACTCTGTTAAAGATTTAAAGAAATCTACAGGCAAGATATCTAAAAGCAATGCTGATTTAAATTTTAAGAATAAGAGAGCAGGGAGGCTGATTTCGAGGAGGCTTCGTAACAAGTTGAGCTCCCATGCGAGCTCGATCAACATGATCGAGGTCCATGAGAGTTCGGACTCCGAAATCGATAGGTTCCTCGCTGAAGAAGACCCTCATACGTTCAAGCCACATCTCGATCGACCCTATAACTTTGTGGACAATTTACCTCCCTGTCTCAAACATAATGCAGAGTTTTCTGGTATTAAATTGGGTAATGAACCTACTGTCCATGTGGAAGATGTTCCGGTTCACAATCATGTTTGTTCCCATGCAACCGCCGCACAGTTGAAGTGTGAGGTCTGACTATCATGGATTGATAGATATTATACTGATATCCCTATCCTACAGTCACGGGTTGAGGATCTCACTGACCAGATCGATGTCTTAACGAAGGAAAACCATAACCTTGAGTCTATTATTCAATGAAAAGAAAAACGTATGAAGACAACAAGCAATGTAGTATTTAAAAACGTTGAAGCTGCAACAACCATTGTAAATTCCAAGGTTGTCTGATATGATTTGATCTCATAGTTGGAGGTATGATTCTTTATCTTAAAATAGGATTATTTGTTAAAACTAGATTGCTTTGTTCTGAAAATAAATTGGATTTCCCTTACTAAAATAACTAGCTACAAAATCATAGATTCTGTAGCCAGTTATGTTAATTCGAAATGTGCAAATTAATGGTTGAATATGTATCTAAATATTTCTATTTTTCCTTTTCCCTTTAGGATATTCAGGAGTTCATGATGGATCTGAGACATCCTTGAGACCTGCCAGTCATATCTTTGATGCATTTTGTATGAACAGAAATGAACTTTTGTTAGCTTTAGAAGATTTATTATGATTTGGGTGGTTGTATCCCCCTTTTATTTTTATGATCTCAGAAGGGGAAACAATTATCTCTTCTGAGGCCTTTATAAACCCATTATTTTTGTAATCTTGGCATCCTGGCCTGGGGCTAGTTGTGAACAACTTATACTCGAATTTGGACATAACAAGTATTTTCATTTACGCTTTAGCCATTTGTAAATGTTGTTGTTGTCTTTAATTTGTTTATCTTGATGATTTAGTGACTGTTGATAGCTTTCGTCTTCGTAGATTATTATGTTGTCAATATAGTTATTCTTTTACAGTTCACGATTTTATGCTTCAGTTTTATAAAAACAATGAATGATCATTCAATTCATATTATGAGGTTTACCTTAAACATGTCGATTGATTAAATGCAAGCTGTAACTGTCGGATTTATCTTATGCGTTATTACTTGCAGTCTATTATATCACAGTTATTATTTTGCGTCCTATCGTTTTATCAATTAAATACACTAGTCAATGTACAGTTTGACGTTTATCCCAAACAGTGTGAAGATGCACAACAAATTTATCTCGTGGATGGGATGATGTACGATTTACGCAAACAGTTGGATGCATACTCTTCAAGTGATTAATAGGTTAGTCTGTTCTTTTTTTATTTGCTTGTCTATAATCAAAATTATTATATGTAGTATAATTTTCACTGTCTACATTTTTTTGTTTAAATAGTAGTTTAATATTTGATCTTATGAATGCATATAGATTAAAAACAAACCAAAAAAAACAAATAGTACTTTTGCTTTCTTTATTTACTTTCATCAAAAGAACCATTATACATTTGATTTTTTATGAGTTCTGATTAAAACTTATTATTTGTATATCTTGTATTTATGAATTAGATAAACAGAACTATCATACAAATATTATTAAATAAACTGTATATATATGTAGATGTACACACACACACACACACACACACATATATATATATATTAGTGATTAGTAATTAGTGAGTTATTTCGTTTCTTTTATTTATTTATTTTCGTTTCCTTTAGGACTTTAGATTGGCCAACGGAGCCATTAAACCCGTTAGAGTGAGTCAATCCAAACGGCTTGGGTTAATCAGACAACCCTGGACCGGATTTACTCTTCTAGTTGATGAGCGGTCAATTTCGCCCGCCAACAGACGTCTAAGGTAGTATGCAATGTGTAATGGCACATGTGGCCTCCTCAATAGGGGTGCTCCTCAAGTAAATCATCGTGGTCAATGCCACATGACCCTATAGTCAACATAAAAACCTGTAGCCACCACACCAATCCTGTAACCACCTCCTAGGAGTCCTCCAATCCGTCAATAAGCTCCCATGTGTGGTCCAAGGAGGGAATGATAATGCATATGTGTCAGTAAAGCCTCCAATTGAGCAAGGAGGCCATCTCTAAGTGGTACATGTGGCATCTTTGTCATGGTCTTATCCATTGTCACAGATCCCAAATCAATGACATGTATCCCAATGAAGTACATGGATCCTAAGGCAGATGACACGAATCCCAATGTCTTTATATATTATAAAAATGAGTACACAAATCCCAATGCAGTGTCATGTATCTCAAGGCAAGGTACCCACTTGGAGTGATGGGTCTAGCTTCTTAGAAAGCCATTAGGTGATGCACACATAGTGATTTATCTTAGCACAACATAACAATAAGGGTTAGTTTTAATATTTTCCTAAGTTTTACAAAGGGGGAACAACATTAAACTTAATAATAATAATAATAATAATAACAATAACAATAATAATACTAATAATAATACTAATACTAATAATAATAATCTATTTTTAAGGTCACAACCAAGCCAGAAACCAAATTGGTGTATGAGAACCCCTTATTTGTGGGACAAGGAACCCCCTCTGCGCAACATTTTTACTGCTAAAGTCTATGTAGGTGTACATACCCTACCCCACTCTAGATTTGAACATGTGACCTCCGAAGAGGAAACACGTTTTCTTAACCATTAGGCCCACTCAAGTTGTACAAGTCCTAAGAAAATAAGTATTTCTTAAGTCCCTAGGTGAAATATAAGTATTGTGATGAATAATGATGGAAACGGGGAAGGGAAAGACTTCATTTCATGACCCTCAAAGTCATTTTATATGCTTAGATTTTGTTATTTTATTCATCTAGCTTTCATGAGCTAGGATTTTATACAATATCCTTCAAGAGGGAGCATTTAGCATTGAGTTACCTATCATTGGCATTATTTATTACTACCCTTTTTTGCATTTTTCTTTAAGTGTTCATTTTATTAAACAAGTCCCTTTTTCTTCAAATATTCATAAACAAGCTAGGGACTAGGGGCATTGGCCTCATAGCGAGGTGACATTGCTCAAGCTTTATATTTTTGGATTTTGACTTTGTTTCTCTTCACCTCTAGACTTTTTTGGCTTTATTAGCACATGCTTTCTTCATTAGACCTTTCTGTTAACATTTGACAAGCCATACATGATCAAGATCGTTTTTTCTAGATGGAATGAAGTGAAACAAGGGAAGTGGAAAGTGTTTAATGACAAGTGCCTAAATTGGCATATTTTCAGCACTCATCTAATACCTTTTTGCTTACCATTTTTCATTAATCATTTCATTTTTTATACTTTCCTTATCGAGTTTGCCTCACTTTTCATCAAGGTATGCATCTTTCCCCATATGCCATTTTTATACTTTTCTTGCATATTTATTAAGGAATTTGTTACGTTCATGCACTAACATTGATATACATAACAATTACAATGGGTGCCTTTCAGTGGCTGCAACTTATGACAATGGTTGCAATTTCTCACCACGGTAGTGACTCCAAGCACAATATGACACTGCTGCTGTAATTCCAAGTTTGGCATACCGACGCACCTCCACATGGAAATCCAAAACATGGTTTTGTTCCTAAGATCGAAGACATGTATATGGGTGTATCAAACCTTACCCAACTCGCATGTGTGGACCTCCAATATGAGATAAGGGTATGAACCAAAATTAACAACAGTTTTGAAACAACCAACATCCGTCCCAATTTTCGAGCAGGTGAAGATGAATTTGAAAAATCCACGAAATAGGTTTTGTGTATAGCACATCATTGAGTCTCAAGTGAGCCGTTTTCTAAAATAATCTATGGTTTGAGAGAAAAGTATGGTTCTTTATCACGATTTTACCTAAAATACTTTTTGTTGCTGCTATTCCGATTCTACCTATTGCCGTGATTCCAACATAGTAGTGAAATGCTGAAATTGGAAAATAGGAATTGATCCTCGTAAAGGAAAGTGACAAAGGACAAGTTGGCAGCCAAAATGAGAACTCAACCAACCCATTGAGTCAGTAGGAACATATCCCTTTCTAAAGTTCTGCAAGCTTTTGTAATCGGATGAACAACTGGATTCTCATGACTGTCCATCCATTATTTGTATAATTTTAGGATAAGAACCTCATTGTATAAGAACCTCGACTCTCTAGAGTTGAGGGAGAGGAAAATCATTCGGACGACTACATTATGTTATTGTATCATTTTCAAGTTTGGAAATATAAGCTTCTATTCATGTTTCCATTCGTGTGTTTATGTATTAAGTGATTGCGTGATTCTGGTGTTGTCTCCCAGTGCCTCACCTAAGGGGATAGGGCCCCCTCCTTGGGAAGGTACTGTTTGTAATAGTAGTGATAGAGGTTAGCATTTTAATTTCATTTGGTTTATTTTCATTTACTGCAGATCTATAGTCAGCTGCCATTCTGAATCTCATAAGCATATTAACTTCAGTGGTGAATTCACCTTTCAGTTCGCTACATTTTATACAGTCTTAAATAGTGTTGAATTCTATACGTGGTTTAATTATCTTAGAATATTTCACAATTTGATTGATGATTCAATTTTCTTATGATATTACGACGTCTAGTTTATTGCTATAATCCTTTTAGAAAAGAATTTCATTGCTACAATTCATGTCTTGTTAAGTAAGGTTTTGTCGCTGCAACTAGTGTTGCTACGAATTCAATAATTGAAGTTCTTTTTTCAGAGCCGCAACTTCGTTGCCACAACTCCGCTTGTAGTTGCATTTTTTCCTTGTTCACGTTATAATAATTTCCATCAGATTTTCATTGAACGAAAATATAGTTAAACTGTTGCAACAACTCAAACCTTCCTCATACTCACAAAAAGTCACCAATAGATCCTAACATAGTTTTAATTTCCACAAGTGTGATTTCAATTCCCACAAGTGTGATTTCAATTTCTGCAAGTGTGTTTTACTTTTTGCAAGTGTGATTTCAATTTCCACAAGCGTGACTTCAATTTCTGCAAGTGTGTTTTACTTTCTGCAAGAGTCATTTTAATTTCCACAAGAGTGATTTTAATTTTCTGCAAGAGTGCTCTTTACTTTTCTGTAACATAAACTCTAGCATCACTTGGTGACCTGATGAAAGTATTTTGAATCTTGAAACCGTGACATTAACAATGCTACACCGCCATAATTCAAGAAACATTACTCTTGCACAGATTATGAACGACAGTTTGTAAGTAAGTTACGTTCCCCAGATTGATAATTAAATGTACAACTCTTCAGTTGCTCACTAAGTTAATTAGGAAGTAATTTAAAATCCCATCATTTAGCAGGGTTAGAATGTGAAAAATTCCACCTTGGCTAGTTACCAATAGCACAAATTGACCCGAGAAATGACAACTCTTCTAAAGGAAAAATATGATCCCCTAAGTTATGACAAGGCGAATAATAAAACTATGTATGTTATGAAGTGCTATCAGATTTCATTTTAGTGTTTACCACTTTCATGGCTAACCAAGAAGTTATAACATTGCATCCAAGTGAACCACCAATACACGAAATATCAAGATAAATCATAGTGAAACCATAATGTACCATCCATAATGCATCTGTCATATGAGGAGTGAGGGAGGAAATTCATATATACCATACCTGAGCTATCATGATCATACATATAATATATACAATGAGAAGAACTGTTTGATTCTAGAGACGAGGCGCAAGATATCTCATGCAAACAACATGACACCCTTGTGAGGGTACCTCTGAAGTTGTCACCCCTTGGGAGGTAACATTAGGAAGAAGGATAAAGAGAGTAGCAAGAGTTTGTTTTCATGCAAAAACTTCATATTACAGGTTAATGGATGTATTCAACAGGAAAATGTTATTAATTCTATAAACCTTAGTATCAAGTGTAACTTCATCAATGTTAATTTGGCTAAAATATTGCAAGTTCCCACAAACAATATTCAAATCACACAAGTTGAAGGGGAGAATGTTCATTTTTTTAAATATTTGAAGATTACTATGGATAAATATGTGTTGAATTTAGAATTTCATGCTATAGATATGGATGGTGTGGATATTGTTTTGGGACATCCTTGGATGGACTCAGTTGGTACGATTAATATTGATGTGCAAAATAAGTTAATGAAGCTTGGGTACAAGAAAAATAAAACTGCATTGCAGGATATATCTCTTACTAAGAAATAAAATCCCAATGGGACACTTGAATAAGTCTTTGTAGGGAAACAAATTGTAGTATATAATGATACATCAAATGAAGAGTCTAGGTTTGAATTGGAAGAAGAGCCTATCATCAAGGCAAGGACATGAGCGTTATCAAACTTACTAGGGTTCAACATGAAACCAAAAAGGAAACCAACATGGAGGCACATGGAAGACTAAAAGCAATGAATAGAGATATCAAAGTAGCATGATAAATACATAAATCCCAAGGAGAAACCATAATCAATATTGAGGAGGAAAGGACACAATAGGACCCTATGTCCACATTTCATTAGGATGGATGTGTTATCACATGAAGTTGTCCAGAGTCACAAGTGACAGCTATGAACGCAGGTGAGTGGGCAAGTGTAGTTTGCAACGGTCAAGATCCCCTGTGCAGTTCAATTTAGCACTATCTCCAAGCGCAGTTAGAAGGATTCCATAGTTGACAGATGAGTAAATATTTGGCAGGAGCACTAAAATAACCGATGCACCCAGATAACAGACCATGATTAGATCAACAGATACTAATCATTTCGACGACACAAGTTGCGCGGGCGTTAAAATCCAAAGGCAGGTCAAAATCCAAACCGCAGTATTGCAGGGAGGCTATGTGGTAGAAGATGGTGCATTTCAGGCCCGAAAGCGGTGTGGGTCCAAACCGCTTTCGACGGCCTTGAAATCACATGCGTGTATAATGTCATATCCAGTAGTGACAGGTGATCGACTGCTAGTCGTCTAACTGCGCTCCAATTCTGAGGAGGATTCAATTAATGAAAAAGGACTGGTAGCTGGAACCTCAACTCTGTCCATAAATAGGAAACTTGGAAGCTATGGCCGAGGAGACATAATTGTCAGCCTGAGGTACCACAATGGACAGTTTCTTCTTGCAGGCCCATACTGATTCGAGCTTGCGTCTGACAGGAGGAAACACACACAGTATGATAGAAGGATGCATAGACGAAAAGCTTTGAATGGGATGGCCAGATCACACTCTTGGTAGTTGTGGACTGATCTGATTATAAAAAGATCAGTTCAAGATTTTGTAAAGGTCGTCGAATGGTTGATCAAAGCTCCCTATTTTGTAATATTTTGATACCATAGTTGTTCTCTGGTTATGTATGAGACTTGAGACTTTCTCATTAATAGAAGTGAGCTTCTTTCATCATCTTGTTTAACGTGTGCTGAAACAATCATGCATGGATGATCCAGATGAGGGTTGTAGTTGTATTGTAATGCAGGTTTAATTATAATGCTGTTGTGACCTGTTTCAATATTTTCTTTGTTGCCTTGTTTCCTCTTATGTTGAAATGCTCGTGCATGGAAGATCCAGATGAGTTGTTGTAGTCACATGGTAATGGAGGTTTGATTATTATCCTGGAGTGCTCTTGTGCCTAAGTTTTTCTTCACCAAGCTGCTTGAAGGTCAGATGCTCATGGAAGAATTTTCCACCTTTCTCACTAAGTCTTCCCCCTTCTCACTTTTAACCTTAAACTACTAATTGAATTTAATGAGGACCTCATCTCCCTATGCATTGCTTGTCCAATTTATGTGTTAAAACATTCTTGTACTGAGTTTTGTCCATTTGACATCCACTCATAAACCTACCTCCACAAACATTTTGATGGGTACTAGGCTTATCCTCTTGCAATTTGAGGGTGACTCTCAGTGCTAACATGATGGATGCTCATGCATGATACCTATTGACTACATTATTTAGTAGATCATATTATATGGTTTCTTCCCATGTTTTGAGGAAGAAACATGCCAAGGGGAGGAATATAATATACCTAAGGAGGATAATATGGGGTACCTAAGGTGATAATGAAATTAACGTGGCCATAATAATGGAATAGGTCCACTATGTAATTAAAAAGAAACTACATGATAATAAGGGGTAGTTGGCATAGACCCCTAGGAATACTCATGAGAAAGTATAAATACACATGAGTATCATTGTATTGGAGATTTGTTGGTTTGTATTATTTTGTAGAAAACATGGCTTGTGGAGTGATTCCTTTCATAAGGAGTATTTGATGGTGTTACCCTATATTAAGGGTTATTCTCTCTATATTCTTGTGCTATTCATAGTGAATGTTTGGGTATCTTTGAAGTTCAAGGGCTCCATTATGAAGTTTCATGGTTTGTTTTCTCTTATATATATCAACATTTACTACATTATCCACATGTAGTATGATGTCAATGGTCTAATTAGAGCATGTGACAATCATCTTCATTGAATAAAATAATAAGTGTTAGGGGTTTGGCATAGGGACGAGGAAGCAAGAACATTTTGGGCATAAAATGTGACTTGTAATGCTCAACACTCGTGGGAGATGTGGCAAGATGGACCTTGAATAAAATAAGGTTTAGGTGCAATGGGTTGAGGTGGTAGAGAAATTGATATGCAAGCATCTTGATTGTGGAGTGGAGTGTGAAAACCTATAATATGGAATAGGTTGGTGTGGAACATGCTAGGTACATCAAAGATGCATATGTGGGTCATTTGGCAACAAAGGTGGTTTGAGTTAGGTGTTGGGTGTGTGTAGGTACAAGCTAATGGGGGGAAATGTGCATGAAACAACAAAAGTCAAGTAATAACATCCTGGACCATGTTGTGCATATGGGAGACTTATTGTTATTTAATCTAGAATTTCCATGCACTTCTCATTGTATGGTTAAGAAGTGGCCCATATGTACTATGGATCTTATCATGTAAAACATTCCAAGAGACAAAAGTATGCATACCTTGTGCGGGATGTTTATTGTAGGGGTAGATGTAACACAACAAAAGCATCAATACTGTAATTATGAGCCATCCATTTAATCTTTGTCTCTTGGAATCCAAAGTTCATATGGAGCTCGTGCATGAGGAACATATGCATATTAGTAGTGCTAAAAATCCAATTAGGGAATACCTAATGAGGCATGCAAGAACAACTAGCATCAATGAAGAGATGAATTAGTAGTGATCCCATTTGAAATGGGAAACCATAATTCATTGAATCATAGGTTGTGCAAATTAGTTGACCCAAAATAAACGTAGTCCCCTTGATTGGTTTGATGTGATGTACTAAATGTTGTAAGACTTTGAGTGGTCAATTAAGAGCTATCCCATGGAAGCATGTGCACACATTTAGAGAAGCGTGAGAGCTACAAGTATGTGTTAATAATCCTTCATTGTGGCAAGAAAGATTAAACATCTAGGTTCCAAATCATCATACTTAAACATGGGGGTTTCTTATAGTGTGTTACATGCTCGTTATTAGGGGTAATTACGATCAATAGAGATTTATGAATCTTTAAGGCCAAGTTAGAGTCTAATGTTTGGAAGATTGAAGAATCATGCAACATGTATGGGAATAATGGGAATGCAGTGATCCACAAGATCATGGGTGTTATGTTGAAGCTTTATAACAATAGTTCAACAAAAATGAATCGACATATAATTCTGGTAGTTTAATGCTTAAAGGAAATTGTTAGAATGTGACATGACAAACTTAGGGAGAAGGGCTAGTTGATACTTGATGTTCATCATGATTACATTCTCCTCATGTACAATATCTTTGTCTAGGTGTGTGGTCTAAATGTTAAAGATAGTGTCATCTACAGGGTGGTGGTCTTCTTTAGATACAATGTGATAAATAGGTGAGGGAGACTTGATGTTTGCCATCTCACTAATAAATATGGGAAAAAAGAGTCAAGGGGATTGCAATATAGTTGAGAGGGCCAAAAAGTGAGAGAATCATAAGAGATATCAACAAAATAGTGAGAAAGAAAGGGAAAGTGGAGAGTTGAATCTAGCATTATAGCCATTGGAGTGAGTTCCCATCACTAATCCTACAAACATTTCATTTCGGACATAAACCATTTAAAAAACCACGTGACTTAACTAAAAACTTCCTAAAGTGTGCAAGCAATAGGTAATAATCCTTATAAATCATGATAATGTTGAATTAGCAAAGTAGAATTAATGTGGCATTACATAGTGCAATATTTGACTCTAACTTGAGCGCATATCTCTATAATCATTATCTTGTACTACATCAACTTATCATATCACATAATCTTCTCGTTGTGGTTGGAGATTTGCATGGGTTCAATCCACTTATCAACCCTAATTTTACATTCAATGTAAATGCTAACGATGATAAGAAGTGTTAATCATGTCAGGATCATGGGCTATATGCTAGTCAGTTTGTTTAATGTGGTGTTGAGGTAGCATTGTGTTGTTTATCTTATTTGTAATCATTAGGAAAAAAATTTCATTGTTTTTCTACAACAATGGATAATTCTAGACAAAGTATCATGAGTTGATCATGATTTCCATGTCTAGTATGATGTGGATGCTCCAATCAAAACATGTGACAATTATGTGCGTTGTGCTAAAATGTTTGGTGAATAAAATAATAGGTTTTAGGGGTTTGACATCGATATGAGG
>ML817300.1:0-15924 GCA_009831015.1 Picea engelmannii
ACAGGACAAGTCTAGCTGAGAAGAAGAAAGATGGGCCCTCCAGGGCCATGCTCAAGTCGCTCCTGCTCTCGGTACTCCATGTCTAGGACCATGTGGGCCTCGAGACATGATCTCCTAGTTATCCCTGGATATCGGGGATAACAACGACGTCATAATTTTGTGAGTTGCAGATGTCGTTGAAGGAACTACTTGACTTAGGGCTAATAAGGCCTAATGTCTCACCTTGGGGCGCACCAGTAATTTTTTTCAAGAAGAAGCATGGTTCCTTACAACTGTGTATATATTACAGGGACCGAATCGTGCTATAGTGAAAAACAGGTACCCAATGCCATGGATAGATGACCTCTTTGATCAAATGAAAGGAGCAACAATTTTCTCAAAAATTGATCTACGATTAGGGTATCACTAGTTAAGGATTAAGGAAGGCGATATTCCTAAAATGGCCTTTGAACTCGATTTGAGCATTACGAGTTCTTTGTAGTAACTTTTGTTTTGACCAATGCGCCAGTAGTATTCATGAGCCTCATGAATGGTGTATTCTGAAAGTACTTAGACCGCTTTGTACAGGTCTTTCGGGATGATATCATCATCTATTCCAAGAATGAAAGAGAACATAAGGAACACTTACGAGTGGTGTTGTCGTGCCTTAGAGAGAACAAATTGTATGGAAAGTTGTCGAAGTGTTATTTCTTCCAAAAAGAAATTCACTATTTAGGTCATATCATTTCCGGTGAAGGAATCTTTGTGGATCCAGAAAAGGTAAAGGCCATTATGGAATGGTCAGTGCCGAAAAATTCTCATGAGGTGAGAAGCTTCATGGGGTTAGCTGGTTATTATCGGAGGTTTGTGGAACAGTTCTCTAAGATAGAAAAACCCATCACCACCTTGCAACGCAAGGGAGTCAGGTATGAATGGACAAAAGATTGTGGTATTGCATTCATCGAGCTTAAGCGGTTACTAACTAGTGCACCAATTCTACGAGTGTCGGATATGGAAAAATACTTCATAGTCTGCATGGATGCCTCAAGGTAAGGATTGAGAGCTGTGCTAATGCAGAATGGGGGAGTAATAGTGTATGTGTCAAGAAATTTGAAGCAACATGATGAGATTTACGCTACTCATGATTTAGAGTTGGTAGTTGTAATGATAGCTCTGAAACTTTGGAAGCACTATTTAGTGGGGCGAAACTTTGAGCTCAAAACAGACCATGAAAGATTAAAGCATCTCTTCACTTAAATGGATCTCAATGCCAGGCAGAGGTGATGGAGTGAGTTTATGAGTGAGTACAATTTTGAAATTTCGTACATCAAGGGAAAGGAGAATGTGTTCGTGGACGCCTTGAGTAGGAGACCACGTGTCTTCTCGTTGGTACCCTTAAAAGTTAATCTAAGGGAGCGTGTGTTGGGGCAACTTCTTGGAGATAGTTGGTATTTAAAGGTCACTTCAACCCTCCAGAGTGGGAGGCAATTAGATACAAAGTATGAAGGATATAGCCTGGAAGCAGATGGATTATTAAGATATCAGGGAAGGATGTACATCCCCGAAGGTGGGGATATTCGAAGTATCATACTCAAGGAAGCCCATAGAGAAATTTATTGTGCACATCTGGGTGTGAAGAAAATGTACACAGACATGAAGAAGATTTTCTTCTGGGTAGGCATGAAGCGTGATATAGTCCATTTCATTGCCAAGTACCTAGAGTGTCAACAAGTGAAGGCTGACCACCACCACCCGGCAGGTCTCCTACAACCGAATGATGTTCCTATGTCCAAGTGGAAAGTCATTTCTATGGATTTTGGTGTGGGATTTCCACTCACATCGCACAAACACAATGCCATTCTTGTGATAGTGGATAAGTTGACCAAGATTCCTCATTTCATTCCATTTAGAGACACTTATGATGCCACTGATGTGGCACGTGTGTTTATAAGTGAGGTCATCTATTTGCACGGGTTACCCAAGAATATCATTTCAGATAGGGACTCCCAATTCACATCTAGGTTTTAGACAAGTTTGTAGTCAACGTTGGGAACTCAGTTGAAATTAAGCACATAATATCATTCCAAAACAGATGGGAAAAATGAGAGAGTAAATCGGGTTATGGAAGACATCCATAGGATGTATATTATGGATAATCAAACCCATTGGGAGAAGTACCTACCTTTGGTAGAGTTCGCCTACAATAACAGTTTGCAGAACTCCATTGGAATGCCACCCTATGAAGCTTTGTATGGAAGGCCATGCAGGACACCGTTAAGTTGGGAGATGTTAGAAGATCGAGTGACAGTTGGCGTAGAATTGATTCAAGAGATGGAGGAACATGTGATTTAGATTAGGCAATGACTAAAGGAAGCACATGATAGACGGAAAAGTTATGTTGATGCACATAGGACTGACCAAAGTTATAAAGTGGGAGATCAAGTTTTCATTCGTATCAAGCCTAATAAGAGTACCATTCGGTTCAGGAAGGGATCAAAGTTGTCGCCTCGATTTATAGGACCTTTCAAAATCCAAGAGAAAATTGGACATGTTTTCTATTGTCTCATACTTCCACCCCACTTGCATAAAAATCATAATGTTTTTCGTCTATATGTTCTACGCCATTATGTTGCTGACAAATCCCATAAAATGAATTGGAAGGAATTGCAGGTATCGGACGCGGGAACCCTCACGATCGAACTGTTACGCATATTGGACCATAGGGTTTGACAACTCAGGAACCATCTGGTAGACCAATTTAATGTCAAGTGGGACAAGTATAGCCTAGGATCTGCTACTTGGGAGGATGCAGAGACCTTACGAGGAGATCATCCCTCACTTTTTTGACCACCTCGAGAATATGTTTTCTCTAAGGTTGGATGTATGTAATGCCACCTTTTGACTTAGATAACTAGAATTAATTAAGGCCTAATCATCTTTATTTTCTATTCACTGTGAAACTATTAATGATACACTTGAAATTTTAAGACATATGAACCTATGTGAATGTCAATTCTATGAATGATTAATGTTATTTGAATTATGATGGATATTATGAAATCTATTTATAACTTGAAAATTTTGACATTTAAAGTTGTTGGTACATGGATACCGGATTGATATTATGATTAAATGTATTTACATGATGATAATGCATGGATATGTATGAGTTTGTGTTATAGATTAATCTGCAGGTCGAGAGGCTATGAAATAGCCAAAGGATAATGATGATAAAAGGTTGATGTCATGAACATTGATCGAGAAACAATATGGTATGAATCTTGTATGTGAAATTATGTTGGTTCAAATGCATTGTTATTATATGTGGACAAGTGCAGGTTTTTAGGTGGCGAGACTGACTAAAATTGAATATACGATGACAAAATTCCCAGCAACACAGTGCTACTGTATGGTCCATGGTAGGGTGTTGACCCTAGTTCTATTAGGAGGGGTGGAGACATTTCCCACCGTGTATCCTATGAAACTTGGAGTCATGGGAGGACGGTGTTATCTCACGCTCCCTAGACGTGTGATGATGACTGTCGGTTGCCTGTTGGGAAAGCTTGGTCAAGAGAGTTGACACTTCCACTTACGAGTTCTATTTGGAGTTAGGTCAATATAGTTGATGCTCCAAGATAGTCCAACAAAGGAAGGATAAGGATGCAGGATGGAAGTAAGTTAGGGAGGAAGGATGAATAGAAGTAGTTGAGAGTGTGTGGGGATTTCACCTTGTAGTATAATTTATTGTTTTCCTCTTTAAAATAAAAATAATAATAATAAATATATATATGTATATATGTATATTTATAATTTCTTAACTGAACTACAATTATCTAAGTGAATGTTGTTTGTGCTAAATTATTATAATTGAGGGATTTTGTGAACATTTTAAATGGTTTACTATCTTTAATGAAATGAATGGTCTTGTTGATTAGATTGGACACATACAAGAATTATTATAGGTGTGATCATTATTGTCATTAGTACATGTGTGAGTCGTGTATGTGCTAGCTATACATGCATTCCTTGCACATGTACACTAGTATGTATAAGTGTTTTCAAACTGATGATGTTGTTTATTTGATGTGGATGTATAAACCACGTGTCATTACCCTTGTATTGTAAATTACTCTAACTTCGGGACGAATTTTCTTGAAGGTTGAGTGTATGTAACAACCCTAATTAATTATTTAATTATCGTGGTTGTTAAATTTAATTTAATTAATTATTATAATAAATTTATTGAGTCTTTTATTATAATATTATTAAATTGGTAGGTGAAGTAATTAAAGGGAGGGATAAGGTTGTTGAGGAATTACTAGGGGGGATAAGGCAGTTGGGGGAATTGAATGAGGGAGAGGGATTCGAGGGAGGAGAATAAGGAAGAGGGGAGAGGTCTTGGAGAGGGGTCTTTGGTTGTTGGGTTTTGGGTTTTGGGGGAGGTGAAATTGGGTGAAGGAGGAAGAAATTATGAAAGGAGGAGGAGATTAGTGAACACATTGGTTTTTTGGGGGGAACTCTCATAGGGACACTCCTTTTGATGGGAATTTTGGGCTTGGGGGCTAGGGAACTGCAAGGATTCATGAAGCTAGGGAGCTAGAGAGGTTGTTCCTAGTTGGCTGGGAGGTTAATATTCAGTTTGGGTAGTTTGGGAAAAGCAGGGACAACCAGAAAAGGAGATAAATCAACTAATCTACAAGTAGAGGTACATATTTTGTGCATTTTATGATGTTATTATGTTGTTGTTGTTTATTATGTTGTTGTTGATTATTATGCTGGGATAAAGAAAATCATGAAAGAAAAACCTTGAACTAAATTGAATTTATTTCAGTAGAAGATGAATAGATTTTTTTTATTTTATTTTGAGGCTTTGTATGGAAGGTCTTACAAGAAGAATTATGATTCTTGCCTTAATGGAATGATAGCTACTCCTACAAGAGTGAGACTGTGTTGATAAGCATTAATGGATGAATGTGAATGGATGAAATGGTTGAATCTTGTCATAGGATTGTATGAGTCCAGAGAATGAGTGGACTGAGTTGTTGTGATGATGTCAACAGGCATGGGTAAATTGTTTGGTTCACAAGATATGTTGTAATGCATATGGCAATAATTAAACATGTATAGAACATGCATTTAGACTATTATAACCTATGGTGGGTTGTAAAGTATGGTCTGTTGATGGAAATTTTAGTTGAAGATGATTTGGTATCAACACGAGAATTAACAACATGAATAAAATGTTGATAATGTCATTGCATATAACCCTATGAGGATGAGATGTAATGATTAATGAAAGGTTGATATAATTTTGGTAAAGGAAGTGTTGGAGCATTTCCATATGACCAATGGGTCAGATTGACATCCAGAGGTGGATGGTAGCCATGCAGGTATGGTTGGATATTCCCATGCAACAGTGAGAGGGAATCTAGGAAATGATTTCCTTGGTAAAGGTATGTTGACCAAGAATGAATTAAGGCATGAAGAGAGGTCAGAATTGTTATTTTGTTTCCTTGGGTAATGTTGTAAATTACATAGTTTGTATTTCTGAATTGTTAATGCTTTTGTAGCAGAAGGGAAAGAGTGGTTTCTTGTTGGTTGTTTCCATGTAGAGAGGGCGACATAATTATTATTATGTCTGTCAGACTAGTCATGTGGATGGTTGTAATTTCTCACCAAGACGAGATGATGTTAAATGAATGATACAAAATGTGAAAGTGGTGCAAAATCATGATATATATATATATGTATGCTTAGAGGCATGATATGACTGCCTGAATAAGTGAGTTGTAAGGAAATATGAGTACTTTCTTGGATTGAATAATGTCATGGACGCATGACTGACCTTATGTTGGAGAGTTTGATTGTCTTGATGGAATAATAGCTTGAGGATGGTGTGCTCCCTTCCTCAGAAAGAACTAGTTTAACTTGTCAAAAGAGTAAATGAGAAAGAATGCTTCATTGTTATAATAGAAGGCAATATGAGTATGCCTTTGAGAATCGCATGTAAATGATTGTGGGAAATCATGAGTTAGATTATTTTAGTAAATGAGCATGTGAAACTATAAAGTGTGCATATGGTAGACACACACATAATGTTGAAGCATGTAGTTAAATGCATTACAAATGCAAGTTGATGGAATAAAGATACATGTGCGAATGTATCATCTGAATGCATAATAAGAATGCATGCTTATATTCCTTATGGAATATTGGGTAAATCACTGAAATGATGAAGCTAAGGTTGACTCAAGATTGAGGTCATTTCAGATAGTGATGGATATGAAACAAGGGAGTTGTATGTTGAAGAAGTTTCATGTGGAGGAATCATGTAAATACTATGTCAGGAGAATAGAGCCATAATATTAATGACTGTTGAGAATTAGGCAGTGGGATACAAGCCTATTGTTGACAGGCCAAAATGACCCGTTCAAGTAGGTAAGGGAGAACACCCAATCCCAAGTCCCAATTAGACCCACTCTCGTTTGAAGTAGCGTTTTCGACCATAATATGGCATGGTTACCGAACTAACTAACTAACTAACTAAATATGGATCTGAGAACTGAAGGTTCTAAGATGAATCAAAACTCTAAATAACTACTTCTAGGCTAAGATGAGTATCTACGGTCCTAATATGCACTTCTATTCTACTCTATCCTAACCTATCACGATCAAGAGAAAACTAAAACATAAGTGCAGTGAAATGTTTGTATTACTTGCGCAGAAATAATTAATATAAGAAAGAAACATGAAAGCTTAACAATACAATAAGTTAGAAGCAAATAATCGATTCACTAACTGATCATACTTTCGTTGCACTTAAAATGAAAATTATGGTAATTGTAAACATATGAAAATTAGTTTAGAAGTAGTTCATAAAACCAACATTCACATATCACAGAGATAAACATGCATAAATAGAAAAATCTCATTCATACACATTAATGCCACAATCTTCAAAAGTCTTTCTAGTTCCAATTAACTTGCAGTAATAGTATTTTTTTCTACATCCGAAAACAAAAAGCCCTATTTCTTTTTCATTCGTCCAATTTATAAAACACGGATAGAAAATTCCCACATTCCTCTAACTGTCGAATGGTTGGGGTCCTGAAGCGATGCTTCAATTCCCTTTCCTAATTAAGAGATTACAATAATTACAAGTGGAATGATTAATCTGCAAAAATTCCAGTTACAATAAGATCATTAGGTGGGCCTTGGCGGTTGCAATTTTGCATCTATAAAGGCCTTCCAAGTCTTGAAGTCTTCGACTATGATGTCCACTTAGTATAGTCGTGTTCTTTCAAGGTCTATCTCGTTGTTGCAAATGGGAGTAATGATTTCTGTCTTCAAGCTTTACTCAACATGTCGCACGAAATCTTTAGTTAGCGAGATCAATACAACGGGTTGTATTAATATTGCTTCTATAACCTATGCGTTGATTTTGTCAGTTGCCTCAATGGATTTCATATTGAGGCTTATTTTTACCTCTACATCTTGAACCATTGTTTGGGTCGACAATGTCTTTTCTAGATCCCTTAGAGGATCCATTCTAAACCACGAGAGTAGGTTGTTTGAAGACCTCCATAACTCATTGCTCTTATGATGACATGCTATTGTATCCTATGTATATATGTGATAGTTGTTATCCCTGCACTCAACATTCAATGATATCTGATTCTCTGCTTGTCTGAGTACACATCCAGGGTCTCGGGGAAGCTTTGTTGGACATCTTGCCATTATGTGACCTGGTTGTAGGATTCTAGGGATTTTTTTATATTTTTTAGTGCATTTCTTTCACCTATACGCTCGGTTTTTCATGATCGGATCCGGTCTTCATTATTTTGTTCAGAGTATAGAAGAATCTCTTATGTGAGCTATGGAGTTCTTCATTTTTCTCGGTGGACTCTGCTTTTATAACTTCCAGAGAAATTGTTTGGTTTTGGCTTTCTTCTACTACTTTCTTTAGGATATCATTGTCCTAATGTATCCTCCTAACTTCCCTTTCACTTATTTCATTGAAAGATCTCATTTTGGAAATTTCTTATTTAAGTTGCATAGCTTCATATTCATGTGCATCTTTGAGTTTTTCCACCTCATGCAAATGAGCCTTTTGGTTGAGAGAGATTGTTTCGCTGAATTTTGCCTTTAGATCCTTGCCCTAGATATGAAGCTTTCTTTCCATATACTCCTAGTGGATTTTCTCTATTTTCTAGGATTATTTCCTATATTCACTAGCCATGGCCTCTTCGATTTTTTCCAGGGTCGTCTCCAACTCAGAGATCTTGGATTTTGCAGCATCTAGTGCCCCTGCGACTTCATGGACCAACACAATGTTCACACCAGTAAAAGCACTAAGTGTTGAGGCTGCTTGTTGTTGGGTATGTGTTATATTGTTTTCATGAGAAGAAGTGTAGGGGGTGTAGGGCGGCAAAGCCCCTCGCACGGTGGTTCGGGAAACATATTGCATTTTTGGGCGGTTTTTCAGCACATGGTTTTTTGCTGATGGTTTTCTATTTCTGGTTAAGGAATTAGGGTTGTTGACTAATCCAAGTCATTGGGTTAGGGTTTTGGATGTTGTTGGCTCCTATATGTATATTTTATTGTAAACAATGTATCACTATGAATGAATATAGAATATGTTGGTTTTCCTGGTTTGGGTTTCTAGGGGGAAAATCCTTGTGTAATGTTTGTATTTGCCATTGTATATTTTTTGTTCTTTTATTGAAAATATGTTTGCAATAAACATTGTACAAGTTTAAAATATACACTTGTAATGTGTTATCTTTTAGGTCTGGTCCAACTTTCCATTTGATGCTCCTTTCAGGAGCTTCCTAGCTTACATCGGATTTTCCTCTTTTTCTCTTTGGGGTTCTTTTCTCGATTTCTCTTGTCTTATGGTTGTAGTAGTAATCATCCACAACAACTACTGCGCCTTCAAAACCCAGTCCTTCAGAGGTGAGTGATAATCTCCCTGGGATGGAAGCCAATGGATTGCATTCCTTTATTGGGTTGTTGATCAAATCCGTGTCAAGACTCGATGTCACAACAGTGGTACTAGATGTGGTTCTATCCTCTTTGGCTTTGGAAAACTTAATTCTATCTTCCTCTTCCTTCTTCCTCATTCTTCCATGTGCAGCTAGGGCCATTTGTTCTTTGTTCACTGTTTCTTCTTTACCCATATCAATTTTTCCTGAGGGAAGGTTTGTAGTTTGGGTCTTTTCCATTTCAGCATGTTTCTCCTCAGCTTCCTTTTTCTTCAGCACCTGGTATCTCTCTTCGGCCTCTTCAACTTTCCTTTCTCATTCTGCTTCTTTTTCCCTCCTTTTATGTTCCTCTGACTTTAGTCTTTCTTTATCTTCAATGAGTAGGGCCTTAAACTGTTCTAGCCTCAAGGATCTGTCTTGTTCTTCCTCTTTCCTCAACTTCTCTTAGGTTGCTTCAGTGGTCATCCTTTCGACTGCCTCTTCAAAACTTACAGCTCCCCGAAAGACATCTTCAACGAACTTAGATTCATGCATGATTTGAGGTGTTAATCTAACATCCTTCATGTGTTCATAAACGACGTTTTGAAGATCAAGAGATTTGGTCTCTTCGATACAAAGACACAACTCCTTTAGAGTTTCTGCTTGCTTCTTGTTCTATAGATAGTACGAGCCTATATGAAGGGGAAAAATAGGCCAATATTTTTTGTTCTTTTCTAACAGGTAAGCAGTGGCTCCTTTCTCCACAGTTTGATATACTATTTCTCTGGCCAGTAACTTATCAAACACATACTTTGGGAACAAGTCTGGAGGCCCTATGGCCCCGAAAATCCTAACAAACGTATAGTATTTCTTCATATACTAGTATCCAATTCCCCTTAAGGCTTTGATGGCACCTGGAGAAATCCTATGCGGGAAAAGACCAAAGATGGATTTATGCAGGGGGGCAAGGAAATAGTCATAGATCTCGTAAAAATGTTCCTTCCAGTTGACTTCCCATCATTGAGAACAATATAAATGGATGGGGCCATGATATGGGGTCCAGGCCAAATTGAAAGCAACGAATGAATTGGTTGAACAAATGACATCTATAATATATGACGACATGTAGAAGTCAAGGTTTTTCATGCCTTTGGGGTCTTGAACCCGATTCTCTATGGTGAAAGATAGGATGATTTCCCCGTTGAAATCTTGTCCCTTCTTAACCACTATATAAGCCATGGGAAACCATTTCATTCTGAAATTGGTGCTAGTTTCCTCACCATAAAGTCTGCAGATCATTATGTTTAGTATTATATAAGGGATTTTCAAGTATCGCGCAGGTACATTCCTTTCCCCTTTTCTCACTATCCATTCTTCATCATAGAACTATTCCTCCATCAATGTTTCAAAATTTTCGTGCTCGGCCCCAAACTTGTCCAGGAACGACTCATTTAGAAAAACCGTAGGTTCTGGAGTCTTGTATCTTACTTGGACATCTTCCACTTTGAGTGACGCTATCGAGAGGCCTCAAGCACTGACTATTAATCCCGTATCCTTCTACAGATATGCAAAACACCATCTGGAAGTGTCATTGTAAGGGAAGAGATCTGGGTGAGCAACTATCATGTGAATGTCACTTTTGAGAATGTTCCTATACTCGTCGATGTCTAGTTCATCAGGTGGAAACCTTTCATTCTAGAACATATCCAGAATCTCAGCATAACTAAGGTAGTGCTCCATTCCATCGTGGTTGTTTGTGTTAGAAACATTGAAGGATTTTAGGACAGAGACAGGAACAAGCGCACCAGAGGTTTGGATTTTCCCCTTTCTTGTCAACATCCGGGACATTTTTTAACCACCTTCGTAAAACATAAAATTGAGCGATTAAGAGCATGACTACAGTGATACAGATAAAAAATACTCAATGATGTGAAAAATCACTTACTCGTAGACCAAAGACAATAATAAATGGAGCAAGAGGTCAAACCTTCGTTGTTGTAGTGCCTATATTCCTTAGTGAGAACATTAACGAGTGTGAAAATATTAAGTCTCAATAACGTTTAAACATTTCCAAATTCCCTCCAATCTTAAGTGCAATTAATGAAGAATTGTGTTATAGCTTAGACTCGGTCAGAGAAGTATGCATTGATATGAATGTAGTCATAGGAAGTTCATAGGTTATGATCGTTAACTATATCACTGGAGGAGTAGGGCTAATGAAAGGGCGATATCACCAAAAGGTTCTCGTCGTTGGCAGTTTGTGATGGTAAGATATGTTGACAATGATCATGGACGATCCTCCTCTGACGACAACTCCTAAACACATCATTTAATCTTAATGAGAGTACTTAAGGGTTCGTAATAATCTTTCGATATTCACCGATCCAATCACTCAACACAAATATTTTCCTTAATAATAGTGATAAGACTTTATTGTAATCATGTGGGCCAGGTAGAAGATGGTTTGGATTTAACGGTTGTGAAGTAGTCAACAATTTCCAGGTTGGTCTCATTGACCATAGGATGGACTAAATCTTAGTCATTGGTGACTTGAAGAAATGATGTTGTTGTCGGTGATGTGTAAGGACAACAACATATGTTCACTAAGAGTTTTACCAATGATGAAAAGGCTTCACCGAAAAGGACCAACTTGTAAGAGTGTGCCATGCGTGAGTACAAGGGTGGTTTTATGAAATGAATGGGAGATGGGACCCGTGCGAGTAATCATGTTTATGTGGATACAAGATCCAATCCCTTCAAGCCTCTTGGATTATGACATGGCTTTCCAAAAAGGGGCACATCATCGTCATCGATGTGAGATAAACATACGAAAGATCATTTCAACCATTGTTTCCCCTTGACAACGACGTTATGATGCGTCGTTGTCGGGATTTTGAATTGAGAGAAATATAGATCGAGAAAAAGGTGTGATGAGAACAAGACAAAGAATAAGGTCATGTAAATAAAGGGGGGGGGGGATCTTGAATGATGGTGTGTAAAGGGTCCAGGATGATGAATTTGAAGGCTAGTTAAAAGCTTATTTGTTTTGTTTCCGATGACCATATGCAAGAGATTGAGTCTGTAGGTGAATAAATAACCAGGTGAGTAAAGAGTAGTGCCTTGTAAAAAATTGGTAGTATGGGCCTCCACCTAAACTCATGGTCTTGGTGGGGTTGTTGTGTTCTCACAACACCTATATGTATAAGAATCATGGATTACCTTTCAAAATATAATGCATAAATGAAAGATATGCAAATGAATGTTGACCAATCTGATTGGTAGATGTGCAAAATGCACTTACTCGTAGTTAAATTGTAAGCTAAGTTGATGTTGTCATATGATGTTAGATCCAGGAAAGGTCAAGATGAACTTGGTTGACACTACTCGAGTAATAGAGTCGGAAGATCCCAAAGGGGGATAGATTGCAGAAGCAAATAAACTTTGATTGTTTAGCAGAGTTGTATGCTTTAAAAGAAAAACTATGAAAGCAAAAGAAAATAAGTTAACTGTTAGGACCCAAATTTGATCAATTTTTATGCCTTATATCTTTTCATATGATCTTTCTAACAGTCTTATACCCATCATTTTGTATAAATTTGGTTTAAACATTGACTTAAATCAATTTCTAAAGACCCAAAACTTGTCTTTAACAGTTCTCTTGTTTTTAGTTAAGTTTTGAGAGTTTTTAATGCACAATCTCACTTATAATATTATATTATGGATTCCTGTACTAATGTTGATGTTCTAGCACCAGGATGAATGTTTCAAGGATGATCCCTCCACAAGAATCTTCGTAAACAACCAGCGCATGGTCTATTTCAGTTATAAATAAATGACAACTTGTCTTGATGACACTTCGTGCCATGAGACTAAGGCAGTTAAAAGGCATCACGATATTCTTTCCTACATTGGAGCAATGGTTATACGAGCTCTATGATGTTGAGTGCATCATTTCTCTCTTATATTAATGCAAAATACATATTCAAATCCTTGTGTAACTGTTACATTAATTATGTTATCTATTCTGGGATATGGGAAGATACCAGAAAGCTAGTATGTAGGAGGGTTTGAAATCTATATAAAGGAGGATCGAAATGAGAGATGTATGTAGATATGAGGGGGAATAGCTGTTGAAATTACTAAGACAACTGAGAGGGGGGGTGAATCAGTTGTTATTGAGCTTAAACAATTTTAACAATATTAAAACATTCTTAATCTTCCAGAAGTGATCATCAACATTATACAACATATGGACAGTAAAAGTAAAGAGCATCAGTCACACATAAGGTATACACAGAGACAGATTTTCACGAGGAAACCCATAAAGGGAGAAAACCTCTTCTTCTTCGAAATGATAGGCAGTCTTTTAAGTTCTGTAAATCTGGTCTTCTTCTAACTGTTCTGCAATTCTTCTCTTCCTTTGTCTGTTCATCAGGTTTGCTCTGCTTCAACTTGTTCTGTCATTCTGCTCTGCTTCAACTTGTTCTGTTATTCTGCTCTACTTCAAGTTTTTCTGTTATTCTGCTCTGCTTCAAGATTTTTCATCATCTGTTACACTTCTCTGAGTTTTATCTCACACTGCGCATCTTCTCAATCTCACACTGTGAATCCTATGATTTTCCCTTTCTTACAGTTTCATTCATTCTCATCCAGAACAACCAACCACACACAGTCTGTCTCATTTTCTTTTATACATGCACCCTCAACGGTTCCACTTCGCATGTCCTTGGGCAAAAGAAAGACAACTGTCCAAGCAACTGAAACGCCAACTGATCGGCAATCATGAGTCTGTTTCGCTAACAGATTCGTAACTGAGGAGTTAACTGTGAGAGAGAACAATAACTCTCCGATCAACACTTGATCTGACGATTCATATCATTTCATGATTTCAACATTCTAGATGTTCAGTGTTCTTGTCACTTCAAAGTCCCGATCCACGAAACTCCAAAATAGAGTCAAATCAATGGTCCATATCACATCTTGATATGACGGTTCAGATCATTTCGCGATTTCAACATTCTTGATGTTCAGTGTTCTTGTCACTTGAAAGTCTCGATCCAGAAAAATCCAAAATGGAGTCGGATCAATGGTCCAGATCACATCTTGATCTGACGGTTGCAATTACGTCGCAATTTCGCATATCGCCATTTCGACATTCTTGTGGTTAATATTCTTTGACATCTCCAACACTCTATCCGTGAAACTCCTAAATGGACTGGGATCAATGGTCCAGATTCAACCTTGATCTAACGGATCAAATTAAGTCGCGATTTCGCATATCGCGATTTCGAGATTACTGTGGTTGATATTCCTTGATATCTCCAACTCTCGATCCGCGAAACTCCGAAATGGATTGGGATCAACGGTCCAAATCAAACCTTGATCTGAAGGCTCAGATTAAGTCACGATTTCTAGAGGTTAGGGAACCCTATTCCTTTGACTCTTCAGTCAGCGAAATGACGATCTTTCCCCACGTGTCCCTCTTGGATCAACGGTCAAGATTTTATCGTGATTTCGCAACTCCACGATCCTTCATTGTGTCTGATCAACGGTCTATATTTGTCCTTGATCCAACTGTCAAGATTATATCATGATTTCGTGAGTTGAAAGGTTGGAGCATTTCATTCCTTTGACTTTCCAATCAGCGAAATGTTGATATGTGTCCACGTGTCTTGCTTGAAGATGGACGATCCTCCTTCTTTTGGGATTTTGTGAGCCCGCTACTCCTTGCACTTTAAATAACGTGTAGGTTCTCCTTGATCCAACGGTGGTCGAATCACGCGCTTGGATCTAATGCCTGAGATCTGTCCTCCTCTTCAACGCGCTCTTCCTGTCTACATTTAGATCTGACGGCCATCGAGAATTCAGGATGGGATCCAACGATCACTGACGCTTCTCCTCCCGAGCTTACGCATCCTCCTTACTTGGGAGAATTTCTAAGTGTCAAAGGCCTCGACCTTTGATCCACCTGAGATCCTGAGTACGTTATCTCTCTTGAGCTTTGGCAGTGAGTTAACCTCATCCCTGGTGCGCACCTACATGCACTGCGTTCGACTCTGTGCTAATTCCTCCTGAGCTTACTTTGAAGAATGTCAAAGAAGAAACATTCTTCCCCTGATCTGTTGCAAAACATACTCCCCCTGTCGACTATAAGCATCTTGGAAATACACCAGATATTCAATAAGTACTCCCCCTGACCAAGTGAACAGATTAGACACAAGAAATTATAACCCCCAACTTTTGACGAAGATATCCAAAAGGGGTCGTTGCTAATGGTTTAGTAAATATATCAACAGTCTGTTCTGTAGAAGGTATATAATTCAGTTGAACAATTCTATTTGTAATTTGTTCTCTAAGAAAATGGTACTTTATTGGAATATGCTTAGTCTTGGAATGAAGAACAGGATTCTTGGAGACACTAATGGCACTGGTGTTATCACAATGAATTGGAATGGGATCATTGTAAGTTACCTTCAGATCTGCAAGAGTTTGAATCATCCATAAAATTTGAGTGCAGCAAGTAGCAGCAGCAATGTATTCTGCCTCTGTAGTGGATAATGAAATGGATCCTTTCTTTTTACTAAGCCATGTGACTAATGAGTCACCCAGAAAGAATGCTCCTCCACTGGTGCTTTTTCTCTCATCAACACAGTTTCCCAATCTGCATCTGAATAAGCAGTTAACTGGAAATTCTGATTTCTAGGATACCACAAACCATAAGTCATTGTTCCCTTAAAGTATTTAAATATCCTTTTGACGGCTACCAAATGACTTTGTTTAGGAGCAGACTGAAAACAACCTACCATTCCAACTACTTGCATTATATCAAGACGGGATGCTGTGATGTACAGAAGACTGCCTATCATAGAGCGATATGTCCTTTGATCAACATCAGGTGAGATATCATCTTTACTCAGCTTGCAACCAACCACCATAGGTGTGCTAACTATAGAGGAATCTTCCATCTGAAATTTCTTCAACA
>ML817300.1:26566-39542 GCA_009831015.1 Picea engelmannii
GACACTTCGTGTCATGAGACTAAGGCAGTTAAAAGGCATCACGATATTCTCTCCTACATTGGCGCAATGGTTATACGAGCTCTGTGATGTTGAGCGCATCATTTCTCTCTTGTATTAATGCAAAATACATATTCAAATCCTTATGTAACTGTTACATTAATTATGTTATCTATTCTGGGATATGGGAAGATACCAGAAATCTAGTATGTAGGAGGGTTCGAAATCTATATAAAGGAGGATCGAAATGAGAGATGTATGTAGATGTGAGGGGGAATAGATGATAGATAGAACATAGCATAGAGGAATGTAATCGTTTGTTTGTAGATGGAATAGAACAAGAATACATTTCTTATTTTAGTCTTATGTCTTTGATTAATCTTGAAGCTTGTCTATGAGAATGGATTGATAATTGATTATCGATGCAACTTGGATAGGAAGGGCCCCCTGCCCAGGTTTGCAGTGCATCTTCAGTCATAATAAAAGGATTGTTGTAGATTCTTTTTTAGGAATTTTGACTAATTTCTAGTAATTTAATTTCAGTCATGTTCATGATTTGGGGAGTTTTTATTTGCTTACAACAGTTAAGGAGTAATAAGGTTATAGTTAGCAGCTTGAGTGGTTTCGATTCAGTTTTTATTTCTTAGCAGAATGTGTTACACATTGGTTCAGTTCACTTGGAATAAGATGTTGAAGTTTTTTTTTAAGTTATAAGGATTGGTTGTTGGTTTAAGTATGGGTTATTTCAATTAGGCTGCTTCAAGTAGATTGTTTCCAAGAATTTCATTAGTAGGAGCATGTTCATTATGAATTAGATAGAGGTGTGAAGATTTGAGATTTCTGTGAGCAAGATAAGTTTGACTCCATTCCTGTACATATTGTACTGGTTCCTCAAAGTTTACCTTCTCGGGTTGACAATTAAGTGTTGAAATATATGGTATATATCTAGCTCAACATTAACAAATATGTTTAAAGGAATGGTCTTGGTTAAGCCATGATTATGCAAAGGAAGTGAGGCCTTGGGAATATTTCAGTTAAGCTGAAAATTCTAGACTGCATAGGAGGAGTTGGAAAAAGGGAGAGTCCCTTAACTCCTCTCTTGATGTTTATCGTGTTTCTCTGGGATGAGAAAATTGAAATGTTGTTGTGTGTGATTGTTTTTGGCATGAGAATGTTGATAGTTGTATGAATGTAAAGACAACTAAAAATTTGATTGTGTTTGCACTCATAAAAATATTGAGGATAATGTGATGGAGTGCATATAGATCTGCTAGGAAATATCTGAAAATGTTTCATTGATTTAAATGCTATAATACACGCATTTTTATTTAACATGAAAACTAATAAAATTGTGATTTTGATGTTGCATGTTATGTGTAGAAAAATATTGGAGTTGTTGAGGAAGATAGTTTCCAAAGGTGGAAAACCTCAAGTAGAAGAGAAATACAAGAAAGTTGTTGTTGAAAATTGTTGAAGGCACTTTAGGAGTTCCCATGAAGCACCATTGATGAGGAAGAAGGGTGTTGGATATGGAAATGTTGTAAGCCCATAAGGAAGACTAATTCATGTTGAGCCAAATTGTTCTGAGAAGGAAGTCTCATACTTGTGGAATTTGGTTCTTATATGGAACAGATATGGAAAAAAAATGGAAAATATGTGGGTAATAGATTTGAAAGAATTTTGATTTCTTTAATGACATTATCTCACTGTTACTGTATGCAAGTGATATAGGTGAGATAGCATATCTATCCAGGAGGGACAGATGATAGTTGTCAAGCTGGGAAAGCATGGAAAAGGCTATTTTTGTGACATGAGAACCATGTGATATGCCATGATCGTCATAGATAATGTTGTGTTTTGTTAACACGGTCTGGAGGGGTGTCTTGACAGAGCAAGCCAGAGGGATGCCTTGGCTATAAGATTTGTTGAATTCTATGAACTCCTCTTGTGCGAGAAAGCCTTGGAGGCAAGATGGATCGCTCGAGGGACTGTGTAGTAGAGAAGGGGATGTCTAAGCCTAGAAGGTGAGTGACCGCGAGGAAGAGGAGACTTAGATAACTCTTGTTATATGTTGATTGGGATAATGAGCATAGTGGGTATGTCAAGGGAAAATAGTGAGATGAGTAAATGTGACAGCCATATGGATGAAGGTCTATGAAATGCATAGATAAGTATTGTGTTGAGTTGTATATTTTCTCTTGAATTATGGACATCAATGAAATGTTTATGCATGAAATTGTGAATTAATATGCATGTTGTTTGATATTTTTTATAGGCATTTTCTGAAATACCAAATTCTAAGTGAGGGTCATACTGTGAGGAAAAAGAAGATAATGTTGAAGCAACCGAAAGATAAAGGCATGGCAGTTGTTGTTGAGATGAAAGAACACCGAGGATGGTGTTCCTTTTGAAGGGGGAGAGGAATGTAACACCCCATTTCTAAACCCATGATTATATGTAATTAATCATGTTTAATGATTGCCATGCCATGGCATATAAACATCGTAATTGTATTATTTTTTAATTGAAAATGCCAACTAGTTGACTAATGGGTGAAGCCTTAAAAGTATTGGCCATGATACCACGAGAGGGATTAGATAGGGGGAACAAAAGGGGATTATGTGTAAATACCCCAAGCCATCTTGATGAATTATGTGGAGCAAATATTCAATATTCCTCTATCTTGTCGTTGAAGCAAAACAGTTAATGAGAAGGGAGTTGGTAGTTGAACAACCAACTGCCCTCAATGAATGGAAGTATGGGAGGGATAACTTAGACAACATAAATTGTCAACTAGAGGTACAAAGAGTACCATCACCTCATTTTCCCAGTTGACTCGAGTTCCTTCTAACAAAAGAAACAAGTACATGTCAAGAACCTTCATGTGTGTAGTGCACGTAGCATAGAAGGCACGGGTGTGTGCAAGAGAAGGGAGAAAATTCAAGGAGGTTCTAGTTGAAGAGAACTCGTGGTTGAGTTTTGAGTTTTGGTATCAAAGACCTTAAGAGAATGATGTAGAAGAATTAGCAACAAACATCATGGAGGAACAATGTGCATACGTAGTGCAAAGTGGTCTAAGACAATCTTGAGAAGGAGGTCATGCTGACATGAGAGGAAAGACTCGTGCATCCGAAAAAAATGCTTGTGAAAAGAATAGAGGAAGCTCTAGAACACATATTGGAGCACAAGGAAAGAACTGGGAAGTATACCCATGAAGTGAATGGTTACGCTAGAGTGATAAGAACCGAAGTCTAGACTGGATCAAAAGAGGACCGCGGGCTTGATGCTTGTTGGAAATAAATCGAAACTGGAAGGAGAGGACATTGAGGGAAAGTGAAGTTATGAAGGTAATATCTTGTGCAAAAGAAATCCAGATGGGAAGGCATCTGATAAACCTCGTGGAGGTCCTGAGTCAATGGGAAAAAAGGGAAACTTGTGTTGTTACCAGTGGAGTGGTAGAGAGTAACCTCCCTGATCCATTCTTTGACTTGATGAGTCAATTGAGAGAAATCCCCTGGTGGTAGCATGGCCTAGCACAGGGGTGGCCTGCTGTCGAAGTGATTGAGCAAGTGGAGCCTATGGTTGGGTGGAAAGGTTAACACCCATAGTCATTGGGCTAACTACGACTTGTATATAGATAAGTATCCCTTGTGTTCTATGTAATAAATAAAAAGAATGAGTCATGCTTGTATTTGTATTCGTGAAGGTGTACAAATGTTAATGGACTAAATGGAATGATTCCTTGTATTGCTTGCGTGTCTATTTTGTTGTATAAATGTGTAATTATTTATGTCTGTGCACTCAATACCATTGCATGGTTTGAATAGGAACCTGTAATTCAAATGAAGAAAATAATTATTATTCTGAGATGGGTGAGAGAGACTCTTATAGGGATATCCTTGAAGTATGCAAGTCATGAAAAGGATGCTTGCAAGCTATGGAACCTCCTATTTCGAAATGGAAATCTTGCAAGATGCAAACCTTCACCCAAGTGGTGAAGATAAAATGCCTTAATTGGTTTGGGAGTGGATTACAGAGTTCTTAAAGGCCTAGTGAGCCTTAGAAAGGACTTAGAAGAATCCCTAAGTAGTTAAGTCCTAAATCGGATTGTCAATCGAATGAGAACCCTATGTTTAAGACGAAGGATGTCGCGGTCATTGATTCGGTGTAGCAAATAAATCCTGACTCTTCATCAAGGAGCATGGTCTTCAAGGATGACTAAGTGTGAGGCTACATGGGGCCCAATGACGAGGGAGACTCAGTGTAATCTAAAGTAGTCAATTCAATGTAGTGAACAGATCTTAGTCGTTGGTCGGATCACAAGGCCATCAAAGTGATCAAGTGCAAGATTGCATGGGACTCTGATGGGAGAGGCTCCGAGTCAATAGGAGTCATTGGATTCATCAAAGAGAGGTCTCGATGAATTATAGATCGTTGATCTATCGGAGCACGTGCAGGAGGGAATCTAGACCGTGTATATTGGGCGCAAAAGTTGTAAGTTCATCAGAGTATAGATGGTCGAAGGTTCGAAGAGTAAGATTGAGAAAAGAGTCCAACAACTCGTGAGTCTGAGGTTTGTTGATCCGTTGGGGACTGATATTGATAGATGGTAGCCATTGGATCTAAGGTGGCCAGATCCAAGGGAAGGGTTTTGAATCCTTGATTGTCGTGCATTTTTGAATCCCCGAGTAGACCTCGACCATTGGATCAAGTGATCAAGGATTGTTAGATCCATTGGAGGGGGTGCCATCAGAGTAGGATTATGAGAGAGGTTCGAGACACCGAAGGGGATGCACTCCAATGGGAAGGACTCAGAGAGTGCTTGTGAGTCGTAGATCAGAAATAAGGAAAGATGCAATCTCAACCGTAGATCTTTGTGGGTCCCACTTAAACTAAGTTAAGAAAGGGCAGAGGCGAGCATTAACTGTCGGGTAAGTTTGAGGTGATGACGAGATCGGGACCATTGAATTTCAGATTTCAAGACTCAGTGGATATGGAGGATAGATCCATCCTAGTGTGTGTGTTCAGAGTATGATCGTCGAAGTGGAATATGATTCTGATGGAGAAGAAACCTGACAACGAAGAAAGGCTTTGAGTGATCTGAGTTGTCGGTTTCAGAACCTGATGAACCAAGTGGTAGGTACCATGCTAGTATCCACGTCAGTGCCATTTTAGATGGCACAAGTGACAGGGAGCCACATGGATTCCATGTGGCAATGAGGTGGAACTGATGGAAGAAATATCGAAAACTTTGGAAGGATGTAACTTTTATCCAAAGCCCTATTTTGAGCATGGTTACAGTCGTTGGAAATTTCTCGACGAGCAAAATCCATCTATGGGATTCATCAATAGTAAGGAATTGTTTTGAAGAAGAGGAAATGTAAACACCCCATCAGCCCAAGGAGGATTAGGGGGTCATGTGTGTTACATCTAGACTCTAGGAAAGACAAAAACTCAACATATGACTCCAATTGTGACATAGTAACCCCCTTGTGGGTAATTGAAAACCTTGGAACCAAACCAAGGGATTTCACTCATTAGGCATGGAGTCACTTCCAAACAAAATAAAACTCAAACCTAAGATCCCATTTATTGGAATTAAATTTGAAATTCTAATTGTACAAATAAAAAAACAAAAAACCCTTACTACCCTACACCCACTATGCATGACAAGATACCTCAAGTACATGCAGATTTCTAGTGGAGCCATTCACATGGTAGGGTTAGACATTGCTTCAATCTTGGACCCAAGAAACATGGAAAGAATGACACCATGACATGAAGAGATTGCTCAGAAAATGGATCTACTATAATATATTTTGGAAAGATGAAAATGAGATCCAAAACTTTTGGAGATGACCCACTAAGGACATTATGAAACCAAGACTTAATGCCACCACTCATAATCATATTCAAGCATTGGATTAATCCCACCAGCCTCTTGATTACACAACATGTTGGCATAAAGATTCTTAGTATCATATGTATTATAAATAGTAGAAAATAGAAATATAGCAACAATTACCAGCGAAACAACAAAATGTAGAGAACCAACACACCAAAAATGATACCTTTGTTGATAGAAAGCAATGTTCACTTGCCTCTTTGAGGGGAAAACCTCCAGCAGAGAAACACTCTATTACAATAATTCTGAAGACAAGGCTTTATCATGCCTCTTACTCTTATTTATACCAATTATTTCTTCTAAAGAACATTCTAGAGGAAGATCTTTCTAGAAGTGGAAGCTTTTATTAAGTCTTCTTACATTAGACTTTTTCACATTATTAAATAGGCCTTATTAACTAATGTCGGCCTTTGTTACACGGAAAATATATTATTCTACCTATGTGAGGGGTTAGGGAGGTTAGGTCCCTAACATTACCTACCCCTTGAAGAACAGCCTTGTCCTCAAGGCTTGAGATGAGGAAATTGTTGCAGAATGGTGGCCAACTCCTAGGTGGCATATTTTGAAGTTGTATCTTTCCACTAAACTAACACTTCCTTGATGGTGCATTGAGGAAGACGATGCTTGTGTTGGTCCAAGAATTCTTGTGGATACAACTAAATGGAACCTTCTTAATCCAACTCAGGGAGACTGGTTTGAGTTTGGCACTTAGTTCCAATCACTTTCTTTCAGCATGAGACATGAAAAACAAGATGGAGCTTAGAATTGCTGGGAAGAGCTAATTGGTAGGCCACAGACCCCACTCATTTGAGAATTGTATAAGGACTATAAAATGGGAGCAAGTTTCTTATAGTGTTCATCTTTGAGTGAATTCTTCTTATAAGGTTGGAGATGAAGGAACACCTAGTCCCCTTCAACAAATTGATGTTCAGAACAACCCTAATCTGCTTGTTGCTTCATGTGATTCTAGTCATGACCAAATTTTCTTTGAGGGTGCGGAGAATGGCCTCTCGGACTGTGATATTATTGTCAACCTCCTGAATCGTCAAGACACCTGGCATGTATAAGATAAACGACGATAGATTTTCCCCATAGACTGTTGCAAAAGGAGTCATGCAAGTGGCAGTATGGTAAGATGTGTTGTACCACCATTCAACTAGGGGTAACCACTAATCCCACTAATTTTTTCAGTCAAAGGAAAAAAACCACAAATGTATTTCCGAAAACTTGTTGACAAATTTTGTTTGGCCATCAGTCTGGGGATGATAGGCGGTGCTGAGATGAAATTGGGTTCCCTAGAGCCTAACAATTCTTGCCAAAAATTTCTAGTGAAAGTTGGATTTTGGTTAGAGACAATAGAATGAGGCATGCCATAAATTTTGAATATATTATCCATAAAAATTTGAGCCACTCTGGATGTGGTGAACGTGTGTTGAAGAGCACAGAAATGAGCATATTTGGAAATACAATCTACTACCACCATGATTATTGACTTATTGCTTGATTTAGGTAAGCCAACAATGAAATCCATAGGAATATCCCTCCAAATAGAAAGGGGAATTGGAAGTGGTTGGAATGTGCCTGGAGATTTGACTATTTCTCCCTTATTGCGTTGACAAGTATCACATTCAGCCACAAAGGTGCAGATGTCTTGTTTCATAACGTCCTTGAAAAAAAGAACATTTGACCCATTCATAGGTTTTGGTAAACCCTGAATTCCTAGTTGTGGATGAAGCATGAATCTCAAAAAGCATTGTGGATTTAATTTGCGACTGTACCCTTTGTATCGAAGCTTAGAAATACATATGACCTTTATAGCGAAGCTCTTCATTTTTCCAAGAGTACCCTGGAGAAGCTTGAGACTGGTGTTGCAATTGTTGGATCAGACGAGAAATTTTGGGGTCTTGCAGCCATTCCTGGAGAATAGCTTGGAGTCAATCTGGTACAATGAAGGGAGAAAAGAGGGACCCTTCTTGACGCAGCCCCCCTCCCCTTCAAGGTTTTGTGACCTCTCGGTCTCTGGATCGTCTCTATCTTGAGCCGAAATAGCTCTTCAAGCTCCTGCTGGAACCCTTTGAACGAATCCACGGGTCCTTGTATGAAATCTGCCCTGTGCAAACAAGCACCAAGCGCGAGCTTCACCTCCATGTGACCACTACCCATGACCACAAGCTTAAATCCAAAGGGCGCATTGGAATTCATGACTTCACGAATCCTACTGTTGAGTCCCCTGACTCCTTCAAGTCCCGAAACCCAAAATAGGGCTTAACGGACTCTAGCTCCTCCCTTGGATTCTCTCTATGTGCCCCTGTCCTGTGACCTAGGGCCAATCCTTTGAGAACGTCGCATTTCACGATATCGGGACTCTTGTCATTGAGTTTCCCGACTCCTTCAATCCCCGATACCCGAAAAGGGCTAACGGGTCTTTAGCTCCTCCTTTTATGCATCCATATGACCCCTGCTATGACCTAGGGCCAAACCTCAAAAGTGTTTCGAGACTTCGCGACTCGCGAAGTCGAAAGACTTCTCGCCTCAGATCTTCCAATCCCCAAAACCCCGAAATTCTCCCACACTAGATCAAGGACTCTTGGCGCTCCAAGATCTGACGATCCACGTTCCTCCTTTGCGAAGTCGGAACTTCGTGACTCAGGACTTTGGGATGGTTCTCTCCTTCGAACCTCCGACTCCCGAAATGCTAAAATGCTAATGGTTCAGATCGACGGTCCACAGCCTTAATCGATCCAACGGCCCAAATCTTGTCGCGATTTCGGCTATCGCGAGTTCTTAAGACTTTGTTCGTTGACTCCTTCAAGTCATGAGTCAGCGAAATGATGATCTCCTACCATGTGTCCCTTCCGATGGACGGTCCGGATGATTTCGCAAACTTCCCTTTGGCAAGTTTTCTCCTCTGCTCCTTGCAAATATTCTGGTGTTCGGTTCCACAAACACCCTGGATCTGTTGCCACCTGTCCTCTTGACGATGGACGGTTCCGATCATTTTGAAACTTCTCTCGTGCACCTTCCTCCGGATCCAACGGATGTCAGTCCATGTGCTCAGATCCAACGGTCCAGATCTGATGTCCTCCTGTGCACATTCTCGCCTGTCTGGACTCTTATTAAATGGTCCAAATCCTCCCATGATCTACGATTGTGATCGAATCGCGATTTCGCATGTCGCAACTTTGGAAACTAAGGATCTTTGTTCTCCCAGATCCCGATATCCGATCCCATGAAATGAACCAATGGTTCAGATTTATTCTGGATCGATGACTCCCATTCCTCCTGGGCTTTGAGAGTGGAATAGATTCCCCCATTATCCTCCTTACAACTTCTCTTGATCCAACGGCTTACGACTATCGACGATTCCTCTTTGAAATCTCTCTACCGTCTATTCAGCTCCTTAACAAGTCCCTACCAAATCCTTTAGCGCTAACTCTCTTGAGCTTTGATCTTCTGAATTAGAAGATTTTTTAGTTGTTCGAAGGTCTCTGCCTTCGAACTTCTCCTGTGCTCTACGTGTAGCTCCACGCTACTCCTCCTGAGCTTCAGAACTTGAAACAAGTTCACTTTGCTTGTTCTCCTTGCGCTTCAACTAACCTTCAGATGGTTGTCTCTCAACACTTCATCCGAGTGTTGGCCTAGTGCACTCCCTGCACAGATCTTCCTCCAGAGTATTCAGTAACTCTGTCTCCCTTCACTCCTTGAAAGGATATAAGTGCCCTCCTAGAAACTTCTCACTCAAGCACACCTTTCTGAGTCTACAGAGTATTCAACAACTTTGTAAATGTCTTCCTCCGACACTTCTCTTACCTTTGAACTCGAAATAGAGTTCTCTGGTGCACTCTTTGCACTCTCTTGATGCCCTCCTGACAGATCTTTATAGAACCTTCAGTAGTTATGTCTTCTCTCTGAACTCGAAATAGAGTTCTTCTCATGCACTCCTTGCACTCGCTCGATGCCCACCTGACAGAGCTTTACAGAACCTTCAATAGTTTTGTCCCTCTGTGCCTTCTCTGCACAGTATTCCCTCCAGAGTATTCAGTAACTCTGAGGCTCCTCTTGAGTTTGTGATCACTCTGGTGTTCCCTCCTGGCACGTTCTTTTCTGACTCCACAGAGTTCAGATGCACACACCTTGTGTTGGCTACAAAACTTCCAATGTTCTATTGTGCACTCCTTGCACAGCCTAAAGAACCTAGACTGATATTACACAACTCTATCAAAGATAGAGAAATATATCTTCCTACTGTAAATGAAATCTATCATACATCTACAACATTCATTCATGAAAAATATAAATACATGAACAACAATATGCAGAAAAAACTGCTTTTCTATTAATCTCTGTGTATCTATATAGATGATTTACAAAGGCTGGACTGTAACATGTCTCGGCTCTCTCTCCTGAGACCTCTCTACCCAGATCTCTCTTCTTTCTTCCTATCTGCCTTCTCTGGCTTCCTATCATCTATGTCTTCCTAATGAAATCTGAACCAAGATCTCATTACAAAAGAGGGGCTCTGCGAGCTCGTCCTCTCTCACCTAACCTCATCTATTACATTAAAGTTTTCATAAATATTTACCCACGCCTGACTACGACATGGGCCTGCTACAAGCAACCCTTTAAATTAAATCCAACCACTACATGTACAAAGGCATGGCCTAGCATTTACAATCTTACAGCACAATAATCTGTATAGGATTATTTCAAATTTTAAAAATATGGGAGGTTTAATGCTTCTCCCTTCCTCCATTGCATGTTTGCGTGTTGGCGCGTTTGCTGAGGTGGAGTGATGATCCTGCATCACTCCTTCTTCATACTTCCTAGAAAGAGCGTTAGCAACCACATTTTATTTTCCCTTCTTGTAAATGATCTTGTAATCATATCCAGATAGCTTGGTAATCCATTTTTGTTGCTTCGGGGTTGAAATTTGTTGTAACTTCCCGAAAATTCTTAAGGATATGATGATTAGTTTTAATTTGGAAGCGTTGCCCCAATAGATAAGGACACCAGAGATACACAACATGGAGAATAGTCAACATTTCCTTTTCATAGATTGATTGGCCAAAATATCTCTCTGAAAGTTGTTTGCTAGTGAAAGCCAAAGGCTTTCCATTTTGCATGAGGACTACCCCAATTCCTTTCCCTGAAGCATCAAATTCCAGGACAAAAGTCTTCATGAAGTCGGGAAGTGCTAGGGCATGAGTCATGCACATATCCTCTTTCAAGGCGTGGAAGGATTGATTAGCTATTGGATTTCAAGTGAAAGCATTCTTTTTAAGGAGAGTAATGAGAGGTGCTGCAATTTTTCCATAATTCTGAATAACCTTGTGATAATAGCTCGTTAAACCCATAAAACCACACAAGCTATTAAGAGTTTTAGGGCAAGGTCAATCCTTCATAGCTTCAATTTTCTTAGGATCCACATGTACACCATCATTGCCAATAATATGACCAAGGTACTCCACTTTCGAGGATCCAAAGGAACATTTAGATTGTTTGAGGAACATTTTGTGCTAAGAGAGTAGATGGAGAACTTGATCCACATGGGCGAGATGGGCTTTCCAAGTTTTACTATAGATGAGAATATCATCAAAGAAAACTAAGACAAAATGATGGAGGAAAGGACGGAAAACATGATTCATGAGACTTTGGAAAGTGGAGGGAGCATTACACGGGCCAAAGGGCATGACCAAGAACTCATAGTGACACTCATGAGTTCTAAATGCAATCTTGGGAATGTTTTCCCCTTTCATATGTATTTGGTGGTAGCTAGAATGGAGACCAAATTTAGTAAAGCACTGAGCACCGCTCAATTCATCCAACAGGTCATCAATGATAAGAATGGGAAATTTGTCTTTGATGGTGAGTTTGTTGAGGGCACGAAATCCTGGACACGTGTGCCAAGTGCCTTCTTTATTGAGTACCATGACCACATGAGAAGAATAGGGGTTGGTACTAGGACATATAACCCCTGCTTCAAGCAATTCTTGAACAATTTCTCAATTTCATTCTTCTGGGTAAAGGGATGACTATAAGGGCGAACATTGGGAGGAATATTGCCCAAGACTATAGGAATGGAATGATCATGAACACCACAAGAAGGGGGAAGTCCATCGGCAGTGGTAAAAAACAACTTGGTGTTGGGAGAGTATAGGTTGGAGGACAAGATGAAAAAAAGGTGTTTCAACTACTTGAATGGAATGGAGTTGGGAAATAATGTCTGAATGACCTTTTTTTAGGATCTTTTCCATTCTATGGGCACTGATAATGTCAGGCGAACCTGTTGCGATGCCTTGGAACTTATACTATCGTCCCTCATGTTGGAATTTCATGGTTAATTCCTTAAAATCCATGAGGATGGGGCCGAGAGTGTGTAACCATTCCACACCAAGAAAAATGTCACAATCACCCATGTTGATAGAAAACATATGAGATATCAGGTTGTACTGACCAATTTGAAGGTGCTTTTTTTCACAACTCCCCCCACATTTCATGGAACCGCCATTAACAATTATGATTTGAAAATTGTTGAGTGCACGAATATAGCAATTGGTTTCTCGGGCAATGCGACAATGAATAAAATTATGGGTGTTGCCATTGTCAATTAGGATGATGACCCTTCAATGCTTAATGTAGCCAATTAACTTGAGGGTTTGAGGAGCAGAGAAGCTAGTGAGGGCATTCAATGAAATAACTGGTTCGACTTCTAGTGGATAACAATATTACCAACTTAACAAGAATTTTGTCAAGTTCTCATTTTTTCAAGGGTCATTTTTTACCTCGTTTTTAAAAATGGTGCTACCGGTAACACCCCCCTCCCTTTTTAGGTGGTATTTTGATATTTTAAATTTTCTGATCTATAATATTTCCACAATATATTTTTTTAATACTTATTTTTCATTTATTTTCAATTTTTTAAATTTTTTTGTCAACGGTGTTTTTAGTCATTTTTCCATACTTCTTTCAATCTTAAAAATATTTTTTACCATTTACTTTTTTGAAATTAAGATTTTTCATATAATTGTGTCTCATTAATTAATTTATAGTTCCATACTTTTAAAATATAGTGGA